>JANHFT010001836.1:176098-186572 GCA_032467955.1 Pseudoxenodon macrops | reverse complement strand
TATTACTGGCTGTGCACCGCCCTGAGTCTTTCGAGAGAAGGGCGGTATATAAATTTAATAAATAATAATAATAATAACCGGAATTTATTTTATTGCACTTGGTCATTGCAAGTCCCAGAAAACTTAGATTTTATTTTTTTCTACTCACCAGAATGGAAAGATAGTGGACATCTGGGAATTTAGCTCATTTTCCACCAAGATTAGGTTTAGAATAAAGAGGGAAAATGCTCTGTTCTTGTGGGACTTTAGTTCATATCCTTTGTAGCTAAAAGGATTAATGTGGAATGTCAACAATACATGGAGGGGTCCACCAGAGGCTGAACACAATGAAAACTTGCTGAAAATTGATGTTGGGAAAATGCCACAAAGCTCAAGGCTTAGTAGAAGTAAAAGAAAGAAGAACAAAGCAGATAAATTTACATTTTATGTCTGGTTATTCTTGTTCTTTGCTCTCTCTAAAAAGGTTGAGGAAGAAATGGACTTAGGTATGTCGTAATATTCGGGAAACTCTTGCAGCGATCTGCAACTTAGGGTGGATTTAGCTTGCTATATGGCTATTATCTGAATTTATTTAGAAACAAAGTGATTTTATACTGTTTTGCATGGTTAAATTGAGTGGTTGAGTAATGAGTAGTTGCAGGCAAAGAGATGGGACAAAGTCAGTGGAATAAATAAATAGGTTTTTTTTTTGATTTTCTGAAAGTCTTTCAAATGATAAAAATAACATCTTTTTTTAACCACCAGAGGGCACCTCTCGGTGTCATAATAGACCTTCATCTAGTCTCCTGCAGCCTCAGATTCTGCTTTATCCTTCCACAGATGCACAAGAGCATCGCGGTATGAACTGATGGTGGGCGGCAGCTGCCAAGCTGGGACCTGGCTTGGCTGAGATCCCTGCTCTTTTGATTCCTCACTAAATGATTCCTTGATCAAAAGCTGAGCTTAGCTTCCTGGCACCCCCTGCTCCTTAGAAGTCCTCCTCCTTAGGGAATTCTGACCATTTATTTTTTTTAAAAAGGTGGGGGAAACGGGGGGATTTAAAAAACCACAGCAAGGAGTAACGATGGAAAAGGAGAGCAAGGCATCTACCCACTATGGATCCCTGGAATCAACCAAGTGGACTGCAGCAGATTCAGGCAAAGGTGAGTTTACTTTGCACATCTGGGGCACTGCTGAAAGACCAACTCAGTTCTATGACCTTTACCTCTAGCAACAGGGCTCAAATCCCTGCACCCCTGCAGGAGAAATATATATGCTTGTATGAGTATTGTGTGTGTGTGTATATATATATATATATGTTTGTATCCATGGGTATCAATCAACACATGGATATTCATGTGTTAACTCTGTATGGTCTCCTATTCCTTGAAAGTTTTATAGTAGTCAAGAGAAGATTGATGGCTCATTCCTCTACCTACTTCCTCTACCCCCACCCCACAGCTCCTGGTGATGTTGTGGATTTCAGGAGGGGCTTCTTGGTCCCCTTGTTTATTTCCCTGGCAATCAAGACAGAATAACTTGGCATTAAGTAGTGATAGGCAGAAAAGAAGACAAGTATGAGCAGGAACATCTGGCTGAGAACCAAAAGGTTTGGCTCCTCTTTACCCTCCTCCCAAAGGTATTTGACACAGATCATTGCAGGATGGAGTTTGTTTACTAAACACTCAAGGGAACAAGCTCTTGGAATAATTAAAGGGCCATAGATTGTCCCTGGAAGTTAAAAAAAACACATGATTCAGAGCTTACCAGAAAAATAGCATCCTCATCCTCAGCTAGGATAGCCTGAAAATAGTCTTTGTTTTTTCCTAAAGGAATTCAATCATTGCTTCCAAATGTGGTTTTGAACTCCAAATAAGGATTTATTATTTCTGTCTTTAGGGAAAAGCTCCCAAATTTTGTGAATGGGAAAGCTAATAAGCCACCTCTGACAAACTTCCCATTGCTTAATGACAGAGCAGACCCATCGCTTGTACCTCTGCAACTGTTCATCTCCTTTTCTCTTGTAATTATGGATTTAAATTATATAGCACATATTACTGAATTGAGTGAGAAGCATCCATCCATCCACTTTAACTAAATGTATGCAATAAAACACCAAAACAGTTTGAAGATAAGAAAATGGCATATGGACATGCATTTCAGAAACCTGCTAGTTTCACCTAACTACATGTCAAAGAAGACTCTGCCATTTTAAAAGGTGGCTCTGATTACTTGCTGTAGATAGGGCACTGAGTTTGGGTCATCTCATAGCAAATAGAGCTCCGTATTGCCTCCCCACTCTGAAAGCAGCACACCAATTAAAGGAGCCATTTCCTGCTCTTCTATACAAATTGAGAGGGCACTCAAGTATTTCCTGCAATGACTGTGGGACTTTTTGGAACATAACAGCTACATGTCACCTCTCTATTTTCATGCTGCTTCGCTTAAGACAACGAAAAGTCTTGAGTCAGTCCAGATCAAGTGTTAGTATGCTTGGACATGTCTTGGTTTATGTAGATGTCTGAGTATCTCCTAGGCCAGGGGCCTCCAAACTTGGCGACTTTAAGACTTGTGGACTTCAATTCCCAGAATTCTCCAGCCAGCATAGTAGAAATTGGTGCCAGGGCTCATATTTGACAGAGGCACCCAAACTAGAGCGTTTCCCTCTTAATTAGAATGCTAGGCAGCTAGAAGCAATTGTTCTTTCCCCAAGGTCATATAAGACAGATATTTGTAGTTTTTCCCTCTCTTTTGCTTAGAGGAACTCTTCCCAAACACAACAAAATTGAGCTCAAACCCTGCCCTTCTTGCTTGCCTTGACCTACCAGCACAGACCAAGTTGGGAGGTCATCTGGCTTCAATAATGAAATGCCGATCTTATTACTGACCTCTGCTCGTACCGTACATGTCAAACAAGCTTTCGTGTAGTAGACAAGGATGGCACTACTGGCCTTAAGGTTTACATAAAGATAACGAACTTACAAACCTGCTTCTCTCTCTCTCTGCACAAGTCATATCTGGCAAAGTTAATCCAAGGATTGCAGAACTCAAATCAAGGCAAGCTGATTTTGGGGTGGTGGTGGGTGGGGTACCACTTGTAACTCATGCCCACTGTTTCAGTTTGTCCACAAGAGCCAGTTGGATTTTTTTTTTAAATGCATGTGCCACCAACTTTCATCAGAATCATTTCCCAGAAGGAGGAATTAACAACAATAAATAGCAATACTGACAAGGTGGATGGGACAGGGTGGGAAGAACACAGAAACCTAAGAAGCTGGTGATTCTAGATCAGACAGTTGGCCCAGGTTGCACAGTATTGCTGGCAATGATCTAAAGACAGCAGTGCTTCTCTGTCCTTTCTGGAGATGCCAAGAATTGAATACCCAAGAGTTCTTGAGTGTGCTAAGCATATACTTTCCTGCTGAGCTACAGCCATTCATGAAAGAACACAAAGGACACCTTAGCATTTAAAAAAACCAATGATAGAAACTTCAGTGAGAGAACATCCTTATTATCAAGGAATCCTCTTCACTGACAGGTGTGTCGTAATTGTTCCTCCCTGTTGGATTTTATTTAAGGAGGGGGGGACTTCTTCTTTGACCCAATAAAAATGCTTTTTTTCTACTCACCCTTAGGAAGAAAAGATCTATTCAGGCATTTCATTTTCCAATAATATGTTTTGTTTCAATGATTCCCCAGGGAAATAATACTAAGTGTGAAGGCAAGCACATACACTGCAATCTTAAGAGTTGAGGCTCTAAGGTTATGTTAAATTCTTGAAAATGTGTTGAAGGGAGGGAGGGAGATGGGTAGATAGGAAGGGAGGGAGGGAGGAGTCACTCTATGGTTGACATCTCTTCAACTTCTAGATTGGAGGAAATGCTAGAAATTATCCCAGTTTTTCACTGTTGTTCCATGCAGTGGTGGATTGCTCCCAGTTCATAGCGGTTCAGGAGAACCATTAGTGGTGACAATCACCTAATAGAGAACCGGTTCCTCCCGACATTGAGATTGGCCCACCTGCCTACCCACCCGGACTCCTTTCTACTCTTTATCTTCTCAGCTGATTATTGTGGCAGAGTGGATTGCTGCGGGAATCAGCTGTGCTCTCCCTAGTAGAAACAGGGAAGTGAACAGTTTTTGTAAAGTACACACGCACATTCAGTGTTTGTTTGGCATGCACAAAGCACGTGCACGAAGTGTGCGATGACCAAACCGGTAGTTAAACCGGGAGGAACTCACCACTGGTTCCATGTCTTTAGCCCTTATTTGTCATTTAAGCATTGTTTTAGGTCCAATTAAAATCCTGGCAAGAGGTTGAATGCTTTAATTCAGAATCCAAGAGCTGAAGTCCAAAACATTGAGGTAGGGAGAAATCAACATAGACCATTTATTTCAACCTAGGAGCAACCATCCTTTTCTCACTAATGATCTTTACAGAAAAAGCAGCAGAAAAAGCTGCTGGCATAGCAATGACTTCCTGGCTCTTTTTGGTTTCTCTATTTTGCAACTGGAGGGCGATTAGCAATGTAGCAAACAGCAAGATAAAACAGGATAAATCAAGGCCTAGGAAAGAGACAAGGCCAGGCATGGGGATAGGGAACAAGTGGAATTGCTACACCATTCTAGCATGATGGAAGTAATGAATGTTGTATTCAGGCTCCAATAGTCCTGTGGGAAACCCTCTCACCACCTTCTAAATAGTAGTAGGAATCCCGGCAGCCTCCTTTTCAGCAGGAGTGGGCAATGTTTTTTAAAGCTCTTTGTGATGGAAAAGGGAAGCGATAAGCTAGGAAACTATGGAGGATAAGGCTGTGGAAACCATGGTTTGAAGATGAAAGAAGATAAGTGTCATGGGGAAAGAGGTAAAATTAGGAATGACAGTTCTAACAATGTAGAGGATTACTGTACTAAGGAAGACTTGCTTTGTTTTTTATTTATTGTAAATATTCATATGGTTGACTACCTTAGATACAAGGACCCTGAGTAGCTCACAAAAAAAGACTGTTTGAGTTCCATTGGGTTCCATGCAATTATAATTGCTTAAAGTGCTGGGAACACTAATCTTCAGCCTGCTCATTTGAAGGATTGGCTGATGTTAGACTTTCCTCTTTTCTCCTCCAGCCTTCTCACTAAATGATTTTCTTGTCTGTTATTTCTCCAGGGGAAGAAATCGTTTCTATGGCTGACTCTACAGCTACCATTGATGACATTGAAGGAGAACTTTTCAAAATTGAGAGAATCAGGGATGTTCTTGTGCGGAGAGAGTCAGAACTCCGGTACATGTGAGTTGGAAATTGGGAAAACAGGGTCTGTGTGTATATGTGTGATACAGTATGTAAGGCTTCAGGTGATGGAGAGGAGGAGTATCATTTTCCAAGTTTGTAAGGAAGCAAGAAGCAAGTAATGTTGAATTCGCTTGCCAGATTTTCCTCCTCCTCCTTTTCTTTCACCCTGCCAACTCAACAGCTTTTGTCCCTCCATGCAATTTTGAACATGTCTTTACATTCTTCAATCCCCGCATCTGCAACACATTCCTCAGAATAATTGTAGGCTTCATTGCATGAGAAGAATCTCTCAACAGAATCAGATCAAGTTCACTTCCTCAAAGTCTACATTGTTCAACCTGCCAGAAATTTCAGAGGTTCCTGTGATGACAAGCTGATTTGGAAAGAACTCAGAGAGTAGTAATGTTTGCAAAGGATTTATATAATATATGGAACAGAATATTAGCTCAGGGAGCTGACCAAGTTGCATATCTCAGAAAAGCATGGATTAGGTTACTGTTTTTCTAATCCTTAGCCCTCTTGTCTTTCAAATATTAGTGAGAGAGAGAGAGAGAGAGAGAGAGAAAGAGAGAGAGAGACAGAGACAGAGACAGAGAGAGACAGAGAGAGACAGAGAGAGACAGAGAGAGACAGAGACAGAGAGATTTCACTAACATGTCATATCTGTGAAAATATCCCTTCTGTCAGCTGAACACTTTCCTTTAAACTTGTCACTCTGAATATCTTCAAGAGTTCAAACATGGACAGAATGATTATAACAAGAAAGCAGACCAGTATTTTGAGATTAGCCTGAACTGCCTGTAGCCTTAAGGCACTGTGAAAGAAGGACTGCCTACTTGTGTCATGCAAAGAGTGCAGTACTGCAGGCTATTTCTGCTGACTGCTGGCTGACTGCAATTTGGCAGTTCAAATCTCATGAAGCTCAAGGTCGACTCAGCCTTCCATCCTTCCGAGGTGGGTAATATGACGACCCAAATTGTTGGGGGCAATAGGCTGACTCTGTAAACCACTTAGAGAGAGCTGTAAACGACTGGGAAGCAGTATATAAGACTAAGTGCTACTGCTATAGATTTACTTAATGGGGTACCAATTCTAAAATTTTGGCTTTTCTCCTTGGTCAGAACCATGGATAGCTCCTTCAGATTGTGCAGCCTTGCTCAGCCTGGCATCTTTTACATGCATCATTTAGATATTTGTTTGTTTGTTCTTTTTTGGCTTAGCACTCCTGCATTTTTCCTATTAATTTTCATTCATTGTTACTGAATAAAGGTTGAAAATTATTTCAAAGGACAGAAAGTTGCAGAAGTTTTGATAAGTGGAATGTAGTTTTCCTACACTTAACTAATGAAGTAATTGTGAAGAAATATATGTGAATGGCTTGTATCCATTCTCATTTTTTTTGTCTGTCCAGATATAGTCATATCTTAATGTGCATTGTTATTTATTTATATGCCTGCCCACTTGCTATACATAACTCAGAGTGGCTTAATAATCAAATTAAAACAGCCAGAAATAATAACAGCAATTAAAAATCAACACATCACAAACTAATTAACTCATATTTACTTAGTTTCAGACACTGCTGTTTCTTTGACTGTGATTTCTGGCAAGTATGTATAAATACACACAATGTACATATAATATTTATGCTATATCTGTCTGTAGACAGACAGGCAGACAGGCAGATAGAGAGACAGACATCTTGTCCTGTGCCCCATTCCCCCATCTCCATGATTGTGAACCTATGGCACGGGTGTTCAAAGTGGCAAGCCATGTCACCCGGCACATGCAGCCTTGCCTGTTTGCCTTCCAGGTTTCTGGCATGCATGTGCGCGCGATGATCAGCTGTCCTTTGTGCGCATGGCAATGCCAAAAACTGGTGTGTGTATACATGCTGGCCAACTGATTGTCAGCCATGCATGCATGCTAGAACCCACAAGTTTGGCTTTTCCAGAGTGCGGCCCCAACAAGGGTGCACACACACACACACAAGATGTTTCCGTGCCACCTTTTGGCAGACAGTGCCAAAAAGGTTCGCCATCACTGCCCCCTATCTCCAACTGAAACACACACACACACAAAACATAGCTAGCGATCATGTCTCAATCATCTTCCATCTACTTTTTTCTTTAGATTGATTCTCTTAAATTCAATGTCATTTTCCTTTGGAAGAAATACCGTAAGTGTTAAAAGTTAATAAAGTTAATAAATAACTGTTGAAAGAGTAGTACCTAGATGTTGCCTTCCATAATTATTTCTCTTTTCACTTTAGCATGATAAATATTGTTTTCTCTTTCTATATAAACTTTATTAAAATTCTACACATGAAATAAACATAAACATAAAAATACAATACAGAAGCATACACAGAAACATAAACCTACAAAATTGAACATCTAACTTAAAACAAACAAAAAACACCATACCATCCACTTGTGCCCTTCTTTCCTCACTGAGCCAGTAATTATGTTTTATTCTTTTATATTATTGTATTGTATCACTATTTACATTTTCCATGATCTCCCCTTAATTAATCTATAAAACTCTTGATCATCCAGCTATTTTTTTTCTACAATTGTAATATAACCCATAAGAGACTCCAGTTTTTTAAATAAAAGTGTGTGTAGTTATCCCTCTCTCTGGAAATGTAAGTTTTGCCATTCTGTCAAATCCATAACTTTAAACATCCACTCTTCAACATTTGGAACTTCTTTATTTTTCTATTTCTGCACATATAAAAAAATCTTGCTCTCATGATCATATCCAACAATAATAAGACCCTGGGCTTTTTATTCAGTTTTCTTCTGTAACTTCTAATAAGTTCTGTTCTGGTTCCATCTGTTTTTATTTTTCCTTTTACTCAATCACGTCCTATTCGTGGAGGTTGCACGGATACGTTCCTGCAGTTTTCATGGCAAGGTTTTTCACAAATGGTTTGCCATTGCTTCCTTCCTAGGGCTGAGAACATGGCTGGCCCAAGGTTATCCAGTTGGCTTTGTGCCCAAGGTAGAAATCATGATCTCCCTAACCTTAATTGATGCCTTAACTTCTACACCAAAGCACCTCTGTGTTATGCTCATGGCTATGGAGTTTTTTTTTCTGTTTGTGCAGGATGGATGATATCCAGCTATGTAAGGAAATCAGCAGGTTGAAAAAGGAGTTGCAGAAGTTGATTTCAGTGCCAGGTAAGGCCAATACTTGGAGTGATTGATCCAACGACTGGTGTAGGATTTAAAATACACTGTTTTCCTATAATTATGTAGATTCCCAATCTATGCAAATTCAGCAGCAATTGTTGAAAAAGGTTCAAGAGGCTGCATGGCATCCTTAATTGAATTGTCTGTGGCCTACAAGCTCCATATTTGAATACCATTCTGTTGAGGGTCAGGTCCATCCATGGATTCTGCTATATTTGGAAAAGATCACATCAGCCAGCATTTTCAGTTCTCTGGAATATAAACCACCTGGTCCTGGTGATCTGAATTCATCTCAAGTGGATAGGTGTTTTTTAACCAATTTCTTACCTATTTTAATCCACGTTTCTGCTCTATCTCCCAATATGCCACTTTTGTTGGGTTGGGTTATTTTTTGCCCCTTTGCATAAAGAAAGATTTAAGCAACTCTGATTTCTCCCTCACCTTTTCCCCATTTTTCCCATTAGTGGATGGATAATTTCATTGACTTATTTTTCTTGTTCCTTACATATTGAAAGACTCTTATTTTTGATATTTTTGGCATTTGTTGAAAGACTTAATTCATTCCGAGCCTTAGCCTGCCTGATTCCATCCCTGTAGATTCAGGCTATTTTCTGGTACCGTGTTTTAATTAAATGTTCATGTTTCCATTTTTTTATACTTGTCGTCCTTGCTCTTCAATTTGTCAGAGAGCTCTTTGTGCACCATGCTGGTCTCATCCAGTGGTTTTTTTCCCTTTCTCTGTAGTATTTTTTAGTTTGGGCCCTCAGTATTTCATTTTTCAGAGTTTCCCATGTGTCCTGAGCTGTTTTTTGTTTTAGGATTTCCAATATAACAAGTACACATTAAATTCGAAGTTAACAGATAAGAGGAAAATGTCATAAAGAGACAGGAACATTAATATGGATTTCAAAAACCCAGTAAGCAGATATTTTCCTGTCTCTGAAGGCAAGAAGTAAGCAAAACTTTCTTGGGAGAATATTCTACACCTGGGGTGCTAATAATCAATAATCTAATCCAATCTAAACAATTATCTTTCTGGGAATTCCTCCATCCTGAGAATTATCTTCATCTTACTGGCAAAAAATTTCAATAATAAACGTATTTGTGCATGTATTTTTCCCATACTGCAGAAAATAAAAAATCAAAAGAAAACAAACAGAAGGAGGATGAGTTAGTGCAACAAATTCATAAGCTTGTGGAGACTCGGGATTTCCTTGTGGATGATGTAGAGTTTGAAAGGCTCAGGTAAACATGCCAACATCCTGCAATTTTCTTGATTACGTTACCCCAATCCTGCAAATATTCCATGGAAACACATAGTAGGTATTCTTTTTCATTCCTATAATAATACTGCAAAGCTGAAGCCCAGTATTACTACAACTCCCAGAATTCCAAACCAGCGTTATCAATAATTAGCATTTCAGCCCAGCAAAGCTAGTAAATGTCAGGATGCAGAAAAGTGCACCGGAAAGATGTAGATTCAAAAGGTTCAGTTGTGATTTTGGGATCCTAATTATCCTAACCCATCTGTTGGGGACTGAGTTGGACAAGGTTGCTGCCAAAAGGCCAATGTTTTATCTACTGTACCTTGTCAGAATTTTTTTCACTTCTTTTCTGTATTGTATTACATTCAATTTTGCATTAATCATACCGTTCTGTTCAAAACACTGTTCGGGATTTGCCAAAGGAAATGTGGCAACAGGAATTGATTACAGGAAGTTCTCGACTGACGACCATTCTTTTAGTGATTGTTTGAAGTTAAAATGGCACTGCGAAAGGGAGTTATGATCATTTTTAATGCTTATGACCATTGTAGCATCCCCATGCCATGTGATCAAACTTTGGAAGCTTGGCAATTGGCATGTTTTATGACGGTCGCAGCGTCCCAGGGTCATGTGATCATTTTTTGTGGCCTTCTGACCAGCCAGGTCATTGGGGAAGCCAGATTCTCTTAACAACTGTGTTACTAACTTAACAACTGCAGTGATTCATTTTAACAGCTGTGGCAAG
>JANHFT010001836.1:127770-141040 GCA_032467955.1 Pseudoxenodon macrops | reverse complement strand
CAGGGCTTTCCAACAGTGAGAACAGGTGCAGGGGGACAGGGAGAGAGAGTGACACACACACACAGTGTCTCTCCATCTGTACTTCTCTCTCCCCATCTCCCTATCTTCCCCTCTCTCTTCCCCTCTCTCTGTGTATCACTGTGTGTCTCTTCTGTCTCTTTCACCCCCTCTGTGTATCACTCTGTATGTGTCTCTCTATGTCTCCCCCCTATCCTTCTCTCTCTTCAAGCTGTTCTTGGGGCGCTTCACTACATCTTATATGTGTTCTTTTTGGAAATCCGGGCTGGCTCGCTGTAGCTGAACCGGGAGTGTGTGCCCATGCAGGGAGATCCTCCCTAAGCAAGCAGCCGCCCGCTCCATGCGGACCTTTCCTGTGCTTTGGCGCTTGCTTGAGGAGGGTCTCCCCATGTGTGCATACACTCCTGGCTCAGCCACAGCCAGCCAGGTGGTTGCAAGGAGAGCTGGAGCATCGCCCGAAGGGAAGCCTCCGCCACAGCTGGCGATCGTTCCTCAGCCCGGATTTCCAAAAATATCCCAAAAAGAAATAAAAGGGGTGAGGGGTGGGGCCAACTGGGAGAGGGAGCCACAGCAGAGGGCCCAAAGAGCCGCATGTAGCTCTGGAGCCGCAGGTTGCCGACCCCGGCTTAGGGAGTCTCTCTAGGCTGGTTGCTTTGCTTGCTGTGCCATGTCCCTCGGATGGTTGTTTGAGAACCATTTTATAATGTAAGCAGGAATTAGTGGAGTTCATCAAAATCCTGTCAACGTGTTCTTTGCTGCCTCTGTCTCCTCCATAGGAGTCCCGCTGGGCTCATATCCAGAACACTGCTGCAAAGAAAACCCTGATGCTGGGCACCATCAAGATGGCTACACTGAATCTTTACCAGAGTGTAAACAAGCAGATGAAGGAAACTTTAATGGTGCCTCTGGAGGACACTCACAGGCAGCTGGATATGGTATGCATGAATAACCTTCCTTTCTTCTTCTACCACACTATTCAAATGAGGGGCAAGAAGCATGTTTTGCCTGTGGTTCAGAAAAACTCTTTTTGGGCATGGAATCCCTTTGGACTTAGGAGTAGACTCAGCACATATCCTGGTCTGTATAGGACTTTGTCAGTTTTTGTTCCGGTTTGGGTATCCCAACTACCTCCCAATTACCAGAAAGTACTCAGAAAGTAGAACTGTACATAAGGTGGCAGAAAGCCACTCCGACAAAGCATCAGATCCTGATATCATCTCTGTAAAAGCTTCAGGGCCTGACTAGTGCAGCCCCAAAGCTCAATTGATTCAAGCAGAGTCCCAGCAGTCAAAGAGAAATGGCCACAGTAGTCCTGTGGGTCAGTTGGAAAGCGTTGGTAATGAAAAAGTGACTTTATGACCAATTCTTGCATTTATGAATTTCTGTAAAAGAAAAACTGAAGTAAGATTGTAAGCACAATCACTACCACAGTTTCACTTAGTGACTACTTTGCTTAATAACCAAATTTGCCAAACCCAATTGTGATCATTAAATGATGACTACTTGCATTTGGAGAAAGATGCGTCCTGCTTCTCTTCCCCTGGTGATATCCGCCATACCAGCAGTCTTAAGTTCTAAAGCAGCAGTAAATTGCATCTTGTGCTCTTAGAGAGTCACCCCTTGTTGTACAAATCTGACCTTCTTCTTCCTCGTTCTCAGATCCAGCAGTTTATCCAAGATCTGTCAGACATCTGGGGAGAAGTGAAGAAGAAAGATCAAAATCGATCACAAACAGGATTTCCCAAGGAAATGTAGAAGAAAGCTGTCCAGAGCTTTACACAGCTTATTTCCCAGCTCATTCTATGTTTGCTAAATTTTGGGCGGGATTATGTTCTATTTATTATAGTGTAATTATCACATTTACTTTATTTTCTTTCATACAAAACAAAGTTACGTGATATCAAGAGTATATTTTACAAATAAAACTTTGGTTTCTCAACTGTGTTTGGCTGCTCCATATTTACTTTAACTTCCTAGCACAAAACTAGTGCCAGCATTCTGAAGAACAGTTCTTTGAAAGAAGGGTAGATAATGATCAGAATGGGCAGGGGAAACATGATATGGATCACAATTAACTCTTTTTCAGGACTTCAAACATTTTGCAGTTTCCCAGCTTTTTGATAAATGAAGTCAAACAAATCTACTGTCTTATATTGTCTACACTGTAGGATAAATAAAATAATGAATAGAAATCTCTTCCAAACAAAATTAGTAATGAATGAACTTCCAGTTGAAGCCAAATAGTAAGAATATTTCAATACTTACAAAAAATGGTGAGGGGAATCAGCGGAGGTTGAAGTTGGGGATTGGAAAGGCCATTTACTGCAAATAACAAGCCAAGAGAGTGACCTGGATAATTTTCCTATAATGGATTTACAAAAGTAGATTGTTAAAGCTTTGAAGAATTTTGTGGGAAGGGACGAAGAAAAAGAAAAGAAAAATCAAGTTCTATCATTTGAAGATACTAAAGATCAAGATTGTTAAAAATAAAAGGAAAGAATATGAAGTTGGTTTATTTGATCAAGGTTAAAATGTGGTAGATATGTTGTTGTCTCTGTGATCCTTTGTGGACTTTTGATGATCAGGACTGAAACAACAAGGTTTCATTATGGTATATTATGGGAAAGAGCTTGGAAGACAGGGCAAAGAGATGCTGCCTAGGGAATGGTCAAATAAGATCGCAAACAGGGTGAAAGGAGCATAGTACACAGCTGGCAAATGGATGGAGCAAGACAAGAACCTTCTCAGCATCTCTAAAGGAGACAGTGAGAGATCTGTAGTTCCGGACTTGCAAGATTCTGTTAATGTAACTTTACAATAAAATAGAATTAACTCGTTTTCCCTGTATAATCTATCTGGGAAGGCTGACAGGTTTTAAGGAATTGTTTATGGATAAAAGATGGGATATGGGAAGAAGAAATCATTTATCGTATGAGAAGATCATACGTTATTATGTTATCATAAATTACCTTAAGTTATTAAGATTGTTTATATATGATGATATAATACATATCATCATATAATACATGTATTATATGTATATGTAATATGTATTACATATAATACATATATACATTTCTTAATATGTTTCTTTTCTTTTTCTTTACTGTATTATTAGGTTTATTTTCTATTTTCTTCTTCTTTTCTGCCCTTTCAATTTTGTCTTTTTATTCTTTTCTTTTAGTTAGTATACGGTTTTTAATAAAATTACTACAGGTAGTCCTCGACTTACAACAGTTCATTTAGTGATCATTCAAAGTTACAATGGCACTGAAAAAAGTGTGGCCCAATGGCACCGCAAGTCACCGTTGAAAGAAACTTTGCATTTGGAATCAAAGAGAAAATTTGCAACTTTAATTGTTAGGAAAAAAATTAACAATACTAATGTATGATCATAAGGTCCATAAAAGCAGGCTAATAGGAGGGTTTTTAAGGGGGGGATCTGAATTGCTGAGTAGAAAGGCCCAGGGCATTCCTTTGCTATGTCTAAAAAATGTACGCAGGACTATTGGTATCTGTGAATGTGTATAAATAGAACTGGCTGAAATGGATCTGATGCGTGCAAAAATTGAGAAAATTGGTACAAAAGAATGGGTCTTTCTGGCTGAAAATATTTTCTGATCTGGGAACGACAAGCCAGCTGGACAAAGGGGCTTGGAGGAAACCGGAAGCAAAAGGAACGTCCCCTTTTTAAATGGGAGGAGAAATACAATTAGATACTATTGGCATGGTTCCTTCACCTTTGGGCTAATAGCACAGCAGAGAACATCTGGCCTCTGGAGCATTTTCACAGTGTGGGAGGTCTGCTGAAGTCCCCAAGAAGCTTTTCTCATGGCAGCTGCAACGAGAAAACAATTTTTGCAGAGCCAAAAAGAGCAAAGCACCGAGCAATTTCTCGCCACCTGAGTCACAATTCTCTCCTATGCCCCGTGCTTTGACTTGAGCAAAGACAGCTAAGGTGATGAGAACACGAGAGGCCCAGAAGCTTTTCTAGGAGCTCACTTATCCCATACACGGTACTCAGAATGCAGCAAAGAGCAGAGACTGGGAAAGCAGCAGGCACTGAAATGTATTCTGCTGCCGTCATTGCTCAGCTCTGCAGTGCAATCAGGTGGCACCGATGACGCAGATTCAGCCAGGATACGTGGAACAGGAAAGTATCTCGTCTCTGGAGGCCCTGGTAACACACGCCAGCTTGCCTCATTCACTTGGAGGCTTAGGGACCACCGCACACCTTCAGGAAGTGAAAAACATCAGCAAACAGAGGATAACGCAGCTGAAGGACATCTTTTAAGAAGCATGTGAATACTTCCCGTTCAGCTGGATTCCATGGCAAGGTGGGCCACGTTCAGCAAATACCTCCAGTCACTTAGGAGGTAAGATAGAAACACCACCAGGTGTTTTATTTTTATATATTTAACACATTTAGAGACCGCCCATCTCACCCACCGAGTGAGTCTGGATGGTGTACAATTCAAAACATGAAAACCATATACATATCATATTTCAATAGAAGGCAGTTAGAACAGAAATAGAATAATTAAAAGTTATAAAGGCAGGGGGAGAGCCTTCAAGGTACTAGTCAACCACAAGGGTGTGTGCTTCTCTGCAAGACCCAAGAAAGATGGCAGAGCTAGGTCATCAAACTCTCCCAAAAAGTCAGAAGGGCGGGGCCCTACTTCACCTCTGTGTGTGTGTGTGTGTGGGAGGGGGGATATTCTAAAAAGCAGGAGTGACAGCAGAGAAATGTCTCTTTAGCTGACTTCTTGAAAGATGGTTCTTTAACGTACATTGCCTGCCTGACCAGGTGGGAAGAGTTGATGTAATGGGGAGAACACAATTCCATACCTAATCCCATGCCGTGCAGGGTTTATAAGGTCATCACCAATACCCTGAATTGCATTTGGAAGCAAACCGTGCAGCAGAGGTGTTACATGTGCGCCATCCATGGGACTCTCAAAATTGCACACATGGCTTCATTCTGTAGCAGCTGAAGCTTCTGGATACTTTTCAAGGGTAAGCACATTGTGATAGTCCAGATGGGAGATTACCAGGGTCTGAGTGACCGAGACAAGGACTTTGCTATTCAGGAAGTGGTATAACTGGGGTACAACACAGTTGAGCAAAGGCCCTCCTAGTCACAACTGCAACCTGTTCTTTGAGCAATTGCTGTGAGTCCAGGAGGATCCCCAAATTATGCACCAAGTTTGTCTGGGATAGTACAATGCCATCCGGGACCAAAAGTAGTAAACTCTGGGTTACAGAGGAGCCTCCAACCGACCCACAGCCACTCCAAATAACCAGGGTTCAGCTGAATTCTGTTGTTACCCATTCAGATCTCCACAGTCTCCAGGCACTGTAAAACAATGCCCACAGCAACATTTAATTCTCCTGGACAATGATGTATAATCATGAGAGGTTTCATGTAGATGTTAAAAAGGAGTGGAGAGAGCACTGAGTTCTGTGGCACCCCCTAAAGTAGAGTAAAGGTCATGGGCTGGACTTTTTGGTATCAATAACCAACTGGTCTCAGAGGAAAGAAGTGAACAGTCTACAAAACTGTGCCACCACCCCAACTCCCTAAGTTGGCCCAAAGAACTATGCCATGGTCAATGGAACTGAAAGCCACAGAAAGGTCAAGAAGAGCAAGAATGGATGCACCACCTGCATTCCAGAGATGACCAGAGCAGTGATGGGATTCAAAAAAAATTACCACTGGTTCTGTGGGTGTGGCTTGGTGGGCGTGGTTTGGTGGGCGTGGCAGGGGAAGGATACTGCAAAATTCCCATTCCCTCCCCTCCCCACCCCACCAACTTGCTTTCCAGCTCTGTTCTACTGTACATCAAAAGAAGACCTAACCGATCAGCTGGGAGTAGGGAGGCAGCAAATAGATGGGGGCAGGGCCAGTCACAGGTGGTATTTGCCAGTTCTCCGAACTACTCAAAATTTCCACTACTGGTTCTCTAGGACTGGTCAGAACCTGCTGAATACCACTTCTGGGTCAGGGGTCATCTAAAAGTACAATCAAGGATACTCTGGAGTTCCACCACCACCACCTTCCCTAAATGGGAAGGTAAAAAACTGGAGTCTAGCAATAGATTTTTAAGGAGAGGGTACATCAGTGCCTCTTTAAAAGGAGCCAGGAACACTCCCTCCATCAAGGATGAATTCAACCATCACTTGGTCCCACCCACATGATACCTCCTAGGCAGCCTTGACCAGCCAGGAGGGATATGGATTTAATTCATAGGTGGTGGTATTTGCCCTCCAGAGGAACCCTGCCCACTTCCTCAGGTCCAACAGAAACAATTCTACCTGAATCTCAAGAAAGCATAGCCCTAAAATTAATTACTTTCTTGGACATACTTTACATTACTCACATACTGGCATGGATCATAGATTAGGCTAACCAATGCCACAGCTTAGAACAGTTTGAAAATTATGGTATATAGTTTGGTGAGTTGTGCCAGTCCAGCCAACTGTGATTTTTTTCTATAAACCATAGTTTAGTACTCTGTTTCCCCGAAAATAAGCCCAATCAGACTTTTGAGCACATGCACTAAAATAAGGTCTCCCAAAAAAATAAGCCCTCCCCAAAATATTTAAATGCATGTGCAGCCATGAGGTGACCACGCTTTCTGCCTCCTGCACCTCAAAAATAATAAGACCTCCCTGAAAATAAATCCAAGCACTTATTTTGGGGGTCAAAAGAAAATAAGACCCTGTCTTATATTTGGGAAAACATGGCATGTGAACCAAATAATTATATTTTCCTATCAATTTGCTACCCCCCCTCCAAATTTAAGAATTGTATTTGGTTGAAAGTGGTCAGGATTCTTTTTTATAACTCTTTTGAATAAGCAGACACAAATACCCCAAGAATCCTTTTCTTCCCAACAAATAATTTCTAATTCAATCTAAGTATGAAGTGAAGATTATTTTGCAAATGATCTTGCTGTATAGGTGCAGGAGGAAGAGCTAAAGTCAAAGGCTAAACAAAGGGCAACTTTGTGTTTCTCTTCCAAATATTAAATACATGTATATCTAAGGGAATCCAAAATCATTGACCTCATAAGAAGAGGAGTATGTTTAACACCACCAGAAATTTATAGTTCTCTCTATTACTCTGCTTTCATTCCTTTTCCTATGGAAGGTTTCATCAAGCTGATCCAAATAATTAATGATGTTTAAATTGTCCGTTTTCTGAAATTGTGGGATAGGCAACATGCAGAGCACAGCAAGCCTTAAAGCTTGCTTAAGAAAAACAAAACCATTAAAAACAAAAATAAAGGCAAAAAGTACGTTAATTTTCTGTAATATGTACTATTAAGAAAGTAGGTTCCTGGTTGTTTAAGATCTATGTTATCTAAATTCCTTTAATGATGACTGAATGAACTAGGACTTCTCTCATCTACATCGAAATAGATGTTGCTATAATTTGCTTTATCTTGAAAATAAAAAGGCATTAGATGAGAATGTTTTTATTAGGAGCCAATTATAGATGTAACTATTGGTTGAAACTACAAAGCCTGCCCTCCATCATCTCAAATGCTGCTAATATCTTTAGCAGAAAAGCCCTTTCTGCTTTTCTACTAAAGATATTAAATAAGAACATGCAATTAAATTTCTAATCAGTGCTGAGGAATAAATAATGTCAGCATTATATCCTGGTAGGAGCTGCAATGTCATAACTTCAGCAGCATTAAAAAGTAAATTATTCGAATTAGGCCGGCAGATGTACTGTATAAGAGCTTGTTTACTCTCTGTAAGATATTAAAGCTATTCTGTCCACAGCAGGAAAGCTAAGTTTAGGCTCCATTCATGAAGCTTATAGAAATTCATGCTGAGACTTGAAATTCATTAACTGACAGCAATAGTGAAACCTGCCAAGGACTATATATCGGATGTGTGTCTCCCAGCCAGCATACAATTGAACAAATGAGAGAGAAATATCTTCAGAGACAATAATAATAAGACACATCCCATTGAATGTTGCGAACTCTCACTGCTATTGTTGAAATTATTGAGTGCGTAGCAATCTGTATGCTAATTCAAAATTATTTCTCAGACTGTCCTAAGTATTTTTTGTTATTGAGCAATATCTGTTGGATCTGTTAACTGAGCCAATCCAAGTAGACTTTATGTGATGGACAACGAAACACAGAAATAACTTAAGTGCAATAATGGAAAAAAAACAACAACCACAAATTATACATTTAAAAAAATTAACAGTGGTGGATGTTCACAACCAGCAAGAACTAAAGCCACGCAGGTAGTCCTCGACTTACAACAGTTCATTTAGTGATCGTTCAAAGTTACAACGCCACTGAAAAAAAGTGACTTATGACCATTTTTCACACTTACAACCTTTGCAGCATCCCCATGATCATGTGATCAAAATTCAGAGGCAACTGGTTCATCCTTATGAACATTGCTGCATCCCAAGGTCATGTGATCCTCTTTTGCAACCTTCTGACAAGCAAAGTCAATGGGGAAGCCAGATTCACTTAACCTCTGTGTTACCAACTTATCAACTGCGGTGATTCATTTAATAACTGTGGCAAGAAAGTTCGGAACAGGGGGCAAAATTTACTTAACAAAGGTGCATTTGTTAACAAAGGAATTGTTGGGCTCAATTGAGGTCATAAGTTGAGAACTACCTGTATTGGGAAAAATAATAATTTTCATTAGCTTGCAAAATGCAAAATAAAAATAAAAAAGGATGGGGCTCAACATCCCTCTGGGAAAAGCAGTGTGGGGATGACCATCACATCCTACATCCTTCCTCTCAAGGGAGGGATTTTCTACAGCAGTGTTCCCAGTGTTTCTTGGGAACTTTAAGATGCATGGATCTTAAAAGCTCAGAATTTCTCAGCCAGCCATGATGGTTGGGGAATTCCGGGAGTTAAAATCCACATTTCTTAAATGCCAACATTGCCAAGTTTGAATAAAGCTGTAATAGATGATTGGATTGGGCAGCAGATTCAACTTTGACAAGATGTTGTCTGATGTATCCCAGAGTTATCTTCTATTGGGCTTTAAAAGAAATAATCAACATCTCACTTTGAAATAATAATTAAAAAATAATTCATCATGAAAAGCAGGCAACTGAGCAACTTAGGATTTGTGGTATTCTGCAGTGGCAACCTATCTACAATCTGCTACCTACACATTTTGTATCTGAAGTTTCAGCTTCTGAATCATCTCCAAAGATAGCACTGTATAGTACAGGGGCGTCAAACTCATGTCGTCACGGCGGCATCACGTGGTGTATTGGGACTTTTTTCCCCTTTGTTAAACCGGGCATTGGGATGGCCAGCACGTAACGCATTTGGCCAGGAGTTTGACAGCCTTGGTATAGTACATTATAGTAGTCCCCTCAGATGATGGTCAGTTTGTAAGTTATCACTGCCAGGATATCCTACCCAAGATAGGATTGTAATTGACCGACCAGCCAAAGCTGAAAAGGGACCCCTGGCCACAATTTCCACTTTCCGCTTAAGGAGCAACCAAATGACTAGGAACATCCAGCACTCCCTCTGCTCTGGGGTTGTAGATAATGTTATAGTGATGCACAGGGTTGAGTGTCCAAGAGGGCAAAAATGGCCTCCCCAGGCTCCAGAGGCCAGAAATGGACCTGTCTCCAGACCCATTTCCCGAACTTCCGGTAGGCCCATTTTTCAACCTCCCTGAGCCTCTGTGGGTGCCCTGCATTTACCTGCATCCAAAACGGGCTGCGTGGAGACTCCTAGGAGGTGTGGGGTGGGCAGGGCCAGCCAGGAATGGGATTTGGGGGTTCTCTGAACTGCACAGAATCTTAGCTAGAGGTTCTCCCAAACCCCTGCGAACCCCCAACATCCCCACCCTTGGTTGTGCCCCATGTTATAACTTTTTTCCCCATAGCTCTTAAGCCAATCATTGCAGCCTAAAGTGAATCATGTGGTTATATTAAGCTTCCCCCATTGACTCTGTTTGTCAGAAGCCAGCTGGGAAGGTTGCAAATGGTGATCACATGACCCTGGGACACTACAACCGTCGTACGTACAGGCTAAAGTGTATAAACTGGTCATGAGTCGTTCCTTTCGGTTGTAACTTGGAATGGGGACTAAATGAACGGTTGTAAACGGAGGACTACCTGTTTTAAAAAGAAAGAAAAAAGGAAAGAGTGTTCCACGTTGTCTCTTGTGAGACTCACCTTAAAGGCTTCCCGCCTCTGGTATTCAAGCTTGGCCATCTCTTCCGCAACCCAGGCCGGGATATCAGGAATTGCGACTTGGATGACGTATTTGAGCAAAAGGGCAAAATGCTGTGGAGAGAAGAGAGACAGGCTGTAAAGAGTAAAGAAGATGACTTTGACAGAGATGCAGAATAACAGAGTTGGGAAAAGTCTTTGGAGGCCTTCTAGTCCAGCCCCCTGTTCAAGCAGGAGGCCCTATATCAGTGATGGTGAACCTGTTTTTGCTCGGGTGCCAAAAGGGCGTGCGCGCGTGCCCACACCTATAAAGCAATGACCTCCCTGCCCCGTGTATGCACACAGAACCACCACCCGCGCTGATCCCCCCTCCTGCACATGCATGCAGGCCTCACTGAAGCCTCCGGACTTCTGCTAAGCCCGTTGGACTATTTTTTGCCCACCCCAGGCGTCAGGAAAGCCTCCTGAAGCCTGGGCAGGGCGAAAAATGGACCCAACGGGCCTACCGGAAGTTCATTTCCGAACGTCTGGTAGGCCCGTTCGGTCCATTTTTTGCTATCCACAGGCTCCGGAGGCTTTCCTGAAGCCTGGAGAGGGTGAAAACAGCCTCCCCCCGCCCTCTGGAAGGCCCAAAATCAGCTGGCCAGTGCACACATGCGTGCTGGAGCTGACATAGGGTAATGCCTCACGTGCCCTCAGATATGGTCATAGGTTCACCATCACGGCCCGATATCATTCCAGACAAATGGTTGTCCAGTCTCTTCTTAAAGACCCCCAGTGATGAAACACCTACAACTTCTGAAGGCAAAGCTGTTTCACTAATTTATTATTCTCCCTATTAGAAAGTTTATCTTTATGTCCAGGTTGCTTCTCTCCTTGAATTAGTTTCCATCCATTGTTTCTTGTCTTGCCTTCTGGTGCTTTGGAAAATAGGCTGACCCCCCCTTTCCTTCTGGCAGCCCCTCAAATATTGGAACACTGCTGTCATGTCACCTTTAATCCTACTTTTCATTAGGCTAGACAAGGTCTGTCACCCAAATGGCAAGAACTTGTCATAGTGACCTGTGGATAAACCAAGAGTTTTAGCTGCTAAAATACATCCCCAAAATTGGGTTGAGCTTATCCAGGGATGGACCTATTCACAACTATCAGTATATTCTGTAATTATTTTAAAAAGTACCCATGTATCTCTGTATTCCATATGTAATTATGATTAAAAGCTCATCTGTGGATAATCTGGCCCTCATATTTTTAACCAAAATACTATGGGGGGGAAAAGTGCCACCCATGAATAAGCCAACTTTTAAAATGTATTTATATTTTTATCTTTATCACTGGCTTATCTACAGTTGGTGTATTTTTCATGGTATTTTGGTTAAAAATGTGAGGGTTGGTTTATATGCAAATATGTATAGAAAATCCAGCACAAACAGATCATATTTAGAACAGGCTCAGACACTTCCCTAATTCACAGGAGTATAAGAAAGGGAGAGAGACATAGTACCTATATCAAGACTTGCAAAATTCTGCTATTTCAGTCAATCTCAATAAAGGAGTTTTAGCCTTCCTCTGGAGCCCATTACCCAGTCTGGTAATGGAGTGGGCAAAAAGGGGCAGAAAGCAAGTTGTGTTCACATGCACACACACACACACCAATACAGAACATCAATAAACAGGTTCTATCAGAAGAAATATGTTTTTAAGATACTGTTGTCAAACTAGAATCAAGATTTTTGTTCCATCATAAGAAAGGGTGTTTTTTTCCTAACTTTTAACCTCATTTGTATATATGGAAACTTACATAGCAAAATGAGCTACAGGAAATCATAAAAATGCATGGGCCCCTTATGACAAAAAGTCATCAGACATTACCTGCAGACGCCACGGCCTCTGTTACACCTGTAATCAGATAAGAGTCTACATCCCCCCAAATTGCTTCAATTAAAAATTATGTTTGTAATTTTTAATGGACTGAAATTTTGCACATTTTACAAGGCCTCAGACGTGCAAGGTCTTGGACTCTTTACATTTAATTAATGTCTGGTATCTTTTAGAATAGAATAGAATAACAGAGTTGGAAGGGATCTTGGAGATCATCAAGACCAACCCCCTGCCTAAGCAGGAAACCCTACACCACTTCAGATAAATGGTTATCCTTGATTAGTTTCCACCCATTGCTTCTTGTCCTGCCCTCAGGTGCTTTGGAGAATAGCTTGACTCCCTCTTCTTTGTGGCAATCCCTGAGATATTGGAACATCGCTATCATGTCTCCCCTAGTCCTTCTTTTCATTAAACTTTTCAGTGTTATCATTTGAGATCTTGTGAGACTGCTAAATTCAGATCTGGGCATAATATGTAGTTCTGAGACAGGAAACAGATTGTTATTCAGTTGCTTCTAAGTCCTCGTGATGTAACAGATGTCACTTCACCAGGGCTATTCAGTAGTCATTAGATTTTGAGGTCTTGTGAGATGAGTCACCAATGATGTTCTTTAATCCTGCTGTCTTCCCTTGGCTTTTTTCCTTCAATGTTTCCAGACATCAGAATCTTTGCATGATGTGTCCAAAGTATTTCCAGTATTCAGCTCCCACTTTCCAAGTTTTCTCCTAAGACCTGGCTCAGTTCCCAGGCCTGGGGTCAGGATGTCTCTGGGGCTCTCGCAATGGACCGTAGTAAGGAGGTGGATCCCCAGGAGGGAGGGGGTATACACTCCAGAGGCGTAGGAGGCAATATTATGTGTGAGAGAAAGAGGATGAAGACAGCCTCTCCCTAATACAGGCAGCCCTCAACTTACAACAGTTCATATAGTGACCTTTCAAAGTCACAGCACTAACAGCATTAAGAAAAGTGAGTTATGACCATTTTTCACATGGCCATTGAGGCATCCCCATGGTCACATGATCGAAATTCAGACATTTGGCAACTAATTCATATTTATAATTATTGCAATGTCCTGGGGTCCCCAGGGCTGTGTGCTCTTCCCACTTCTCTCTATACACCAATGACTGCATCTCAAAAGATCCCTCTGTTAAAGTACTGAAGTTTTCAGATGATACAACA
>JANHFT010001836.1:53489-66870 GCA_032467955.1 Pseudoxenodon macrops | reverse complement strand
GGCTTAACAGGCTCTGTTCTGTTTGCTGCAAGGAGGTAAATTGCTGGGAGGCAGAGGCCAAAGGGTGGGGGTGGCTGTGTTATACATTCGGTGTATAAGATGCATCCAAGTTTTCACCCTCTTTTAAGGGGGAAAAAGGTGCGTCTTATACTCCGAAAAATATGTTATTTGCAAGATTCAATCCCCAAGTTCTCATCAAAGGCAGGAATATTTCTGTTCTATTTTTCAATCAGATGGTAGCCATGTATCTAGTATTTGTTGTCATATTCCAGCTTCAGTGCCTTGTTCCTGGAAAGCTGTTAGGTCTAACATATGGAGCCACTTGATTGTAAATATTTGTAGAATATAGAAACAATTGTGAATCTACCTTCTTATTGACAACGTGCATTATGATGAGTATTCTAGGGCTCTCGGTGGGTATTATAATTATAATTAGGCAAGAAGCTAAAATAGTTTCACAGCCATTTTTGCTGCAATAAGTACAGATTGCTTAATAGAAAATGTATTTCATATGAAGTAAAATTCTATACAGAAATCGTTCTTTTTTGATGTAGAAGATACAGTTGCAAACCTTTGAATGGGATTAAGCTTGATTGTTGAATACAGCTGAGATAAGATTTTAGGGAAACAGGTATAGGATTGACATGTTTATACGTGGGCAACGCAACATTATTCTGGAAGGAGTTATAGATTAGGCTCTAAAACGTCATCTATTTTTATTCCACAGTCATTAGAATTGTGTAGGTTCCTCAAAATTGTTGAAGAGCTTCAATCTCGGGTTTAATTACCAGTTCATCTTTGTTTTTATTGTAAATTCTCAAGGTGATGTGCAACTTATTCCTCTTCCAAAGTTGTCCTTAGAGCAGAGGTGGGTTCTGAATTTTCCTACTGCTGGTTCGTTCAGGGTTGCGCCTTGAGCGTGCGCGTGGGGCAGTCAAAAGCTAAGATGGTGGCACCCACAGAGCCAATGACAGAATTGGCTCCGTGACATCGCCATGGAGTTACTACCTGCTTGATAGAACTGGTAGGAACCCACCTCTGCCTTAGAGTAACCCTGTAAGATGCTGCACTGAGAAATGCTGATATAAGAAAAATTACCCAAGAATATTAGTAGCTGAATAAATGTTTAAATTGGGTATCCCAGATCCTAGTGCAACATTCTTATCTTAAATAGTTGCTGTTTATTATTTATTGGTGTGGATGCTGTTAAGCCACATGCTGTCACAATATTCAGCTGTGGAATAAACCAAAGTCAAGGCTGTTGTGTGGCTTAACAACGCTCACACCCAAAACAGTCGATGTCCAACTCCACCAGACAGTGCATATTATTTTTGCCACATTGCATCCCACTCCTGTGCACTGGTTACCAGTCCAAAGCCCATCACAAGATTGAAGTCCTGTAGGCCAGTATGGGAAACAGCTATTCACTTAACATCTACTTAATTTAACTCAAGAATGCTTGGAGAGTGGAATGGTCCAAAGTACCTTTTTGTGGCCTGACCATCAGTGATCTCTCTCTACCAAACCACCTGGTTTTGACCCGCCTTGCTTTGTCTGGTTGAAATTGAACAGAATTAGGTGTGATATTGGAAGAAGTGCCTCTGTCCCTGTATTAGTGGGTATTGTCGTGCCAATATGCAAATTATTAAACATATTGTGCAAGATTGCCCATGACATGTGTTCTCTGGTTCCCTAAAATATTTGCACAAAGTAATGCCAGAGGTGATCGCCTGGCTAGCTGAATTGGACATCCAGTTATGAGGCCACTCCCTCATAGATGTTTTGTATATAATTATATGGATATGTTCTCTTCTGTCATGTTCTCATCATTCTCTAAATAATAATTGATCATTGGTCACTAATACTTTTGCTTTTACATTTACTAGGTTCCTGTTGTGGGATAGTTCTCTAAAAATGGCTCAGAGGACTTTGCAGGAAGACCCTGAGAGGTACCTTTTTGTGGACAGAGCAGTAATCTACAACCCTGCTACCCAGGCTGACTGGACTGCTAAAAAATTAGTCTGGATTCCATCAGAACGTCATGGCTTTGAAGCTGCCAGCATCAAAGAGGAGAGGGGAGATGAAGTGTTGGTTGAACTGGCTGAGAATGGAAAGAAAGCAGTTGTCAACAAAGATGATATTCAAAAAATGAATCCTCCCAAATTTTCTAAAGTAGAAGACATGGCAGAATTGACCTGTTTAAACGAAGCCTCTGTTCTTCATAATTTGAAGGATCGATACTATTCTGGGCTCATTTATGTAAGTAATACATATTGGACTGACATGTGCTAACCCAAAGAACAACTACATTGGTTGCAATGTTCAAAAAGGAAGTATTGCTTTAGTCTGTATACTGATTTTAAAATGTAAGCTTGGGTTTTTACTGTTTTAGTAATACTATGAATTTAATTCTGATCACCAAATTATGTTGTATTTGCTATTTCTTTGAGTTTTGATATCTGTGATTGTCACATCTGCTGAAGTAGAGTGCTTGCTATTTTGGAATACATCTTCAGCTATGGTATATCTTTTTTTAGAGTATCCCCCATATTATCTACCCTGTTGTCTTTTGAGAACTAAGAAAATAACTTTTTAATCTATCAGTGCTTTTCATTTTTAATTTTAATCTCAATGCTAAGTTTATCTTCTAATCACTTTTATCTTTATAGCTTTTATTTTATAAACGTTTATGCTGTCTTGTATTTTTAACCTAAATAGCAGTGTAGATAATTTTTGTATGCTGCCCAGAGTCACTATGTGGGATGGGTGGCCATATGCATTTCATAAATGAATTTCACAGCTACTTAGATTAGTAGCAAGTTTAAAGATTGTTTTGGAACTCTTTAAGTGTCCTTTTTTTGCTGCAACTATCCTAAATTATATTTTATAACAAATTTATCCATGTCAGTGATCACTATGATTTATGACCAAATTTTAAAACACTAGAATCCTCAGGCAATCCCATTTTTATTAATTATTGATGAAGTTAATAAGATATTGTCAAATCTATTAGGACTGGAGTGGGTTAGGTATTATGTTTAGTAAAATAGTAGATTCTGTCTGTTTTTTACTTTGTTCTTTAACTTCTGGTATTTAATAATTCTACATTCTGGTCTAATATAGGCTAAAATGTGGAGTCTTCCACCAATTTGAGTTGTAAGACAATATAGCTTGTACTTCCTTCTATGTTGGCTTCTTACAAGTGTCCATACAAGGTTGACACATTATGGTAGCAGAGAGGACCTAAGGATCATTGCTTAGCTTTATTCAATTCCATTAGATCAGGCCTGTCAAAGTAGCAGCTCGCGGGCTGGATACGTCACATGCAGGCCACTCACTCCGGCTCTGCAAAGGCAAAAAAAAGTGATACATCATGTGACATGATCGAGTTTGACACCCGTGCATTAGACTCTTGAGTGGTGTAGTACATAAAAAAATATGAAAAGGATTTTCTTAAAGTAATTTGGGAGATGGTTTCTACCGTGTTTCCCCAAAAATGAGACGGGGTCTTATTTCCTTTTGACCTCCAAAATAAGCACTTGGCCTTATTTTCGGGGAGGTCTTATTATTTTTGAGGTGCAAGAGGTGGTGAGCATGGTCACCTCATGGGTGCTGCTGCGTTTTGGGGAGGGCTTATTTTTGGGGGATGGCTTATTTTAGCGCATGTGCTCAAAAGCCTGATTGGGCTTATTATCTGGGGAGGTCTTATTTTCAGGGAAACAGGGTAGTAGATACCAAAAGAAGTCTCTGAAATTACATTACTTACCCTATGGATATGTGTTGCTTTACTTGGGAAACAGAATAAATATATTTAAGCATTTGTTTTGAGAATTTCTAGATTACATGTGGTCATCACTTAACAACCACTCATTCAACGATCATTTGAATTTGTGACAATGCTGAACAAGTGGTACTTACCGATCCCTGGAATTATGGCCATTGCAGTGGTCATGTGGTGCTAATTGGGTGGTCAACACCTAGTTCACGATTATGATTTCTCATAATGGTCACTCACATGGGTACCGCTTGTGATCACCTGTGCTGGCTTCCAACAACAAAATCAATGGTAGGAAGTCGCAAATGATGACCACATGACATTCTCTTAATAACCCATTGTGATTTCCTTAATGATGGAAATAGGGAGTGCCAGAATTGTCATTGCTAAGTGTAAAATCACATGACATTATGCTTTACAACTGCATCACTTAGCATTGGTCATTCTGGTCCCAGTTAACATTTATTAACCAAAGATTACCTGCATTGTGTTTCTTTAACTTTAAAAACCCTCAATATTTTAAGCTTTGTATCACATCTTGAGATGTGCAGTACTGGAATGTAGTATTTTTCAGCATGTATATTGATAATAACCTAGCCTTAGACGATTCTCATGATACAGTATAACTACTGTAATCATAATTTCAGTAAATTTTCAAATGTATAATGTATTTCAGCTTGCTGAAGAGATAAAGTGGTGACAATTAAGTACTACTTAAACACCTTGGCTTCAAGTGATGCTAAAGCCTGAATTTTGTTTCCATGCTGATTCACTTACCTTAAAATAGAAGCTAAAATGCTATAAGGAATATGTTACAATTTCACTCAATTTTAAGCATTGTCGTAACTTTGAATGCTAAATGAAATGTCATAAGTTGAGGATACCTGTAGGTAGAATGTCAGTTGGGTCCAATTGTATAATATTGAACAAATCCATTATATAGCTGTTCTGAAATACAAAACTAGGTTTTTTATGTTTTATTAAATGCTAGGTATCTGCTTTTGTAGACAGCAGTACTGGATGTTTCCATTTGTTTTGTAGTAGAAAATATGAAAAAAATTACTTGATTACTTCATGCCACAGCAAACTATCTATAAGACACATTGTAGGGCAGGAGACGATTAATGTGATAATAGTGTCATTTATGCATTTTTAACACTAAAGCAACATCCAAATTTAAATGTTGGGTGACAACTACATTTTATTCTAGCCCTCTTTTCTGTTTGGAATTTAGAGCTGTCAATTTATCATGGTATAGAGATTAACAACTTTAGGTAGGATTTCCAGTATTGCAAGAATTCCAATCATTAAAATATTTAAATTGCCAGTTTGATGGAATTGTTTCAGGAGAAAACAAGCTCTTCATTGTGGATCAGGAAGACTAAACAGGTTTTTCTTCTTCCTGTAGACCTACTCTGGACTCTTCTGCGTAGTCATAAATCCATACAAGAACCTCCCCATTTACTCTGAAAACATCATTGAGATGTACAGGGGAAAGAAACGTCATGAAATGCCTCCACATATTTATGCAATATCAGAATCTGCATATAGATGCATGCTGCAAGGTAAGACTCTTATTTATTAAAAGTTGTATGCTGACATCGTGTTTAGCATTTTAGAATTACAAAGTAAATAGAAGATTAACATTAAAGACTGTAACATCATAATAAATGTCATTACCTCTATGCCCTTCAGTTATTAAAAATCTGACTGGTTTAAAATTCTTAGATAGTAAATGGCCTTCCATTGTGAAATGAAGAACTTCCAGATATATAGTTAGTTGGCAGGAAATCTGGAAGTATAGTTGACACTTTGATGTTAGATTACGTCTTTTTGATATAATGTATGGCTAGACAAGCATTTTACAGAATGTAATAACAGTAAAAAAAAAACAGTATCTTTCTATAACCTTAATTATTGTGCTATTTTTCTTTTAATCCTTCAGCTATACTCTTTGTTTCTCCTCAAACAATTCTTTAAGGAGAGTAAGTTGCAACTGTTAGTCTGTCAAACTACTAGACTATCATTCACTTCAACTGATGGGATTTTGACTGGTATGGGAGTAAATGAACCTGTCTCAAAGATTCAGTTAAATATTAATGTGGATTGGAACTAGAGAAGCTTCCTAAATATGTAGGAAAGAACTGGTAAATGACAGAAGAATTGTCTCTTTGTAATATTAACGTAGAAGAACAAGCACTGGCTATAATAACTGGACAATCAATTATGTAGCATACTTTATTAAGGAAAGTAAATCCTCTTTTCATGATCTCTGTGCAAACCCACATGTAGGCTAGGATTGTGCACTGCTTCTAGTGCTTCTGAGGTGTTTCTCAGTGCAGGAGAGCTATCATGCTTCAGCATGGTACAAGCTAAAGCTGGTCCGATTCAAAAGATAGTTTATTTGGCAAGGGACTCATGGAAAAGTCATCGCTTAGCTGAATATTTTGTTGCAAACAACTTGAAATAAAGTACAAATCTATGTACTTCAGTACAACCCCTTTTTATAGGCCTGTGATCCAAAGTTTAAATCCTACACCCGTGATGGCGAACCTATGGCAAGCTTGCCACAGCTGGCACACAGAGACCTCTGTGTGGGCGTGTGAGCCGTTGCCCAGCTCAGCTCTACGGTGCATGCATGCACGACTCCTGCCAGCCAGCTGATTTTTGAGATGCATGGGTGGGGCGCATGCAGGAGATGTGCATGCGTGCACAGGGTTTGAGCACGCATGCGTGGAGGTGGGATTGTGGGGGTAGGTGGTGCGTCCTCCCCTCACAGCCCATTTTTGGTCCCAAGAGGCTGCAGGGAGGCCTACTAGGACCAAAATGGGGTGTATAGGGGGGTGCCCCCCATGACCTGTTCTTTGTTCCAGGAGGCTGCAGGGAGGCCGGCTAGGCCCAAAATAGGGTGTATGGGTGGTCGCATGAGCATGCACGGGGAGACTTGGGGAAGTGGGGTTGTGTGCGCATGCACGGGAGTGGGGGGGAGCATGGGGAAATCTTGCGTGTATGCGCGTGAGGCTGCATTGCACTATGGGTACCGGCATGCACGCACACGCTTTTGGCACACGAGAAAAAGGTTAGCCATCACTGTTCTAGACTTTTCCTTCCTGTCTTTTCAAGTCCCATCATCCTTGTGAAGGCCACGGAATAGTAACTGGAATTTGTTCCAGTAACAGTCCTCTGATTTTTTAGAGTTAAGAACTGTCCGTTACTCTTTATAAGAATGCATACAAACCATCTTTTCATAGTGTTAAACAGCTGCAGCCAGTGTTTAAAAAAAGTGCTCTAATGTGTGCTGCACTTGAAAACTTTAGTTCATTTGAGTATATGTTTTTCCTCTGATTGAGAAGTCAACATTTCTGGCCATTTGTAGAATCTTTTGTTTAATGGGACATTGATGAACTGAAGTACATACAATAAAAAAATATCATCTGACAAAAGTTACAATTGTTACAGTGTGACTTAAGGCTCTTTTATAGCTGGAGGAAGGGTGCCTTTAAGAAGGGCAAGTGCTTCACAGAGGGAAAAAAGTGGAATATTTTTTGGTTTCTTTTACTATGTACAGATAGTCCTCGACTTACAACCACAGTTGAGCCCAATATTTCTGTTAAGTGAGACATTTGTTAAGTTGAGTTTTGCCCCATTTTACTAATCACCGCAATTGATAAGTTAGTTACCTGGTTGTTAAGTGAACGTGGCTTCCCCATTGATTTTGCTTGTCAGAAGGTTGCAAAAGGTGATCACATGACCCTAGGACACTGCAATGGTCGTAAATATGAACCATTTGCCAAGCATCTGAAGTTTGATCACATGATCACGGGGTTGGCTGCACAGGTAGTAAATGTAAATGTGAAAAATGGTCATAAGTCACGTTTTTCAATGCTGTTGTAACTTTCAGCAGTCACTAAATGAACTGTTGTAAGTCAAGGACTACCTGTACAAATATATTTACAAGTATTAGTGGGGGAAAAAAACCAACTTTTGGATTTTGCCAACTCGTTTTGCATAGTGATGCACTTCCCTTTGGGGCTTTTGCCCAACACTTCCATTGTGGGGCTTCCTCAAAGTCTGCAGACAACTGCAGCTGCTTTTATTCCATCTGTTGTGGATTTGGAGTGTAGCATATCCGGTCTGGCTTCCCACTTCTCTCAGGAAAGCTTCTAGCTGACATCTTCACACTCTTCTCCCACTGGAGCCAGGATTGGCACCTGCACATTCCAGTGGAATACCTGCATAGCAATCTCTTGTCTTCATCCCCCAAATTCCTGCACGTCTATGGAGATTCTGCTGAAGAAGCTTCTTGGATGAGAAGTGAAACGTCTTCAAAGAAAAGCAGAAAAGTCCAGTTGCCTCTCAAAAAAGCACCTTTTGGGCAACTTCCCACACATTACATCCAAAAGCTTTTTCTGACCTGGTGCCTCAAAACAGCATGGGTTCAAACATTGCAGCTTCTGTACTTAACCCTAACCCCTCTGTTAACCCTAACCCTTCTGTTTCTCACCTTACAGCTCAAACTAACAGCATGTGTTACAGAAAATGAGGAAATGGGTTTTCCTCCACAATCCCCAACACCTACATACTAGACTTAGCCAATAAGAATGCTGTCTATATCTACCCTATAACAATCCTGGCTCACAACCAGAGTAGTCATCATGACAACATAACTGTACTCCTCAGCCATCTCTCCCCATCCCCCCCCCCTTTTTTTTCTTAAGCTGCCTCACTCTACCACAATAGTAAACAGCCCGGCCACAAAATTCCTATGTACAAGCCTGCATGAATAGGAGTGATTTCTCTCTCAAATTTCCCAAGTGTTTTCTTAAACTGGATGCAAGCACACAATTCCATTGAAGCAACATTAGGTCTTGGTTGTTTTTTCAAAGACCTTGCCTATAAGGCAGGGAATTAAATTCAGATCATTATTAGCAGTTTTAATCCTATTAACATCTTGTTGTATAGTGTAGCTAAATCAAAGCAACAAAAGGCTTTGAAACGAGGTCTACTGTCTGAAGAAGATTCCAACCTTGAATTGTTATGATAAGATATGTCAATGGGCAGATAGTAACTGATTAAAAGATCAAACAAAGGGAAGCGCATAATAAAAATTTTGTTCAGTAGAGATGTCAACATCCAACTGTGGAAAATACTTCCTATTTTCTCTAGAAGATGAAGTTAGATCAATACCGGGGTCATTTCAAGTCCAAACATTACAGGGATTTATGGAATATGTACAGAAATATAGCAAAAAATGGAAGAAGAATCGGTAAAGTTCTAAGCAAACGATGGCAGCAAATCTGGGGAAAGACACTGGCCAATAGATTGGAAGAGGTTGGTCTACATATTAGCACGAAAGAAAGGAGAATTAATAGAGTGTAAATTATTTCACAAAATTCTTAATTTCACATGCTATTTTAATAATACTTAGAATCATTCATTGCAGACCTGCATGGAAAGGGAGATACAAGCTTGCTTTAGAAAAAGCTGAGGAACAGCTGACAGTATTGCTGATGTACAGTGGGCAATTGAGAAAGCCAAAAATATTGAAAGGAAATAAATATTATAGAACAGTCTTCTGTTATCGCGACCATGTCAAGATGGAAATGTGCTTAAGAAAATGAATGTCAAAAAAAATAATCTCATCGACTTCTTGCAAAACCTATATGCAGACCAGATCGCTGTAGCCCAGATGAACGTGTTGAAATAGACTAGGGGTGTCAAGCTTGATTTCATTGAGGGTCGCATCAGGGTTGTGTTTGACCTGGGCGGCATGGCCAGGGTGGGTATGGCCAGTTTGACATCACTCGTGTTGGGGGGGGGGGGCACCTTTGGTGGCCAAGTGCTTAAGGCAGGACTTCCCTCAGACCCTCCCTCTCATTATAATCTCCTTTTCTTCTTTTTCCTTCCCCTTTCCTTATTTTTCCTTCCTTGCTCTTTTCCCATCTTCTCTTCTTTTTCTTTCCATTCTTCTTTCCTGTCCCTTCTTCCATGCTCAAATGCAAAAGGGGATTTGTTTTTGCTAGCTCTTTGCCAGTGAAAATGGAGCTCAGGGGAAATGTATGCCCCCCCGGCCCCATTTTCCGCCATGACAACCTCCTGAAGTGTTCTGCCAATGAAAACGGATCTCAGCGGGTACACACTCCATTTTCTCTGGTAGAGGTAACGTGGGCCGGTTCTGCAGGCCTTGAGTTTGACACCCCTGGGATAGATTAATCCCAGACTGTCAAAGGAGTGAAACAAGTCTGTATATTCTCCCTGTATTTATTCAATCTCCAGGCTGAATATATATTGAGGAAATCAGCACTAGAAGGTTAGCATGTTATAGCATCCCTCTCTGGCACCCACTCCCCCACTTAGAGATTCTTAAATTAACAAACTGAAAGTTGGAAAAACCCTGCAGCTGTGATCTGATATTATCAGAGTTACTAAAGAGAAATGCACTCCAGGTGCCAATTGAATAGATCCAAATTTTAACTGTCCATCCCAAGGAACAGGAACAGCACAGATTCCTCAACGCTATCAACTAGGTATTAACTATACATAGTTAATTATATGCCTATTTCTTACAAATTGCTAGATGAATCAAGAGAAACGCGGCTGATAAGCAGGATTTAAAGTCCACAGATCTACAATTGATCACTGCCATCTAACAGTTGCTAATACAGAGCTGCGCATATAGGAAACGCTGTTTCATTGGCTTAAAGTCTACATTTGATTCTATTCCAAGGGACAGACTCTGATGCAAGCTGTCCCTCACATCGGTTGATCTGTGGCTGTTCTTCCTAATTAGGAGTTTATATGAAAATGCACTCATCCAAGTTAGAAATATAGTAGAGCTGGCTACCTTGCTGCAGACATTCTAGTCCATCAAGGAGAGAAACGGGATGACATCTATACCTGTTTTAATAATGTAGCTGCTTTAACCATAAAGGAATCCCTCCTAAATGTAATGACTGGCATTTGCCAGTACTGCTGTATGCTTTTGCTGATATAGATGGCCGTCAGGAGAAGTCTTCAAGCCTTATCAGAATTCTGTAAATGTAAATAGCAAATTGGAAACAATAAACTTTGGCAAGTTACTGTTTTCAAATGTCTTTATGTAAATGTTGAAGACATTGGAATTTGGCGGAAACAAATTAAAATAATTTATACCAAAACCAAAAATAGTGTCAAGATAATTAGGAGCTTTTTTCATTCCAAAGAAAGCAGATGCATCCCCAATGTCATCAAGCTTTTAAAAGCTAAAATGATACCTTAAATGCTTCATGATGCATACATATACCATATAACTACAATGATTCAAAGCCCTTAGATGTTTTGTCTAGATTTTTATGAGTCTTATTTTGCTTCCCATTCTGTGTTTCAAATGCTTTAATTTGGATCGTTTACTGCAGGGGTGTCAAAACCTGATTTCATTGAAAACCGCATCAGGGATGTGTTTGACCTTGGAGAGGGTGTGTGTGCATGGCCTGGGTGGGCATGACGGTTTTGCTTTTAGTTTGTTTTGCTAGCCCTTTGCTAGTGCAAACAGAACTTGGGGCTGCAAGCTGCCCCCCCACCCCGGGCTCCGTTTTCAGCCGCGATGGCCTCCTGTATCCCTCTGCCAGCAAAAATGGAAGTGCTGTTTTCACTGGCAGAGGCACTGCAGGCCAGTCATTTGCTGTTTCCAGGGTGGCCCCGTGGGCCAGATCTAGGCACCCCATGAGCCGAATCCAGCAGGCGGGCCTTGAGGTTGCCACCCCTTGTTTACTGGTATGATTTCACTGGAGGCAAGAGTTCACGTTTAAATTACAGGTCAGACCAAGGCCCCGTTTTTATTTGATATGTTGATAATAAAACATTTAAGGGCCCTCAATCCAATTTCTTTAAAACTGGAGTTGTGTAGTTTGATTATGTTTTATTTCTATTCACCACCCAGAGTTCGTTGAGTAGAAAAGTAACTATATGCATTAGTTAAATACATACACTGCTCTTAAAAAAAGACATAAAACTCAAGTCATAGCTCAGATGGATGACCTCAGGGAAGAAGTATCGCATACAAATTCTTTTCTTTTGTGACTGAAGGACAATAGTTTTATGGTGGTGACTTATTTCTTCCTCTTCTTTTCAAGGAGGACGTATTGCAATTTTGCCATGACAATCAAGTATAATTCATAGGAGAGTATTCAAAAAGTTGCACCTTTTCTTCAGGGAGTAATGGATGGTGGTCAAGGGTGACAGAAGATATCTGGCTAGGCCAAAGCTGATGCTGCTGGTTTTCTGTAACTACTCCCCTCTCCCTCTGGACTATGAGACAGAGTTTCCCTGGATTTTATTACATGTCTCTTTCAGATGTGTAAGGTTACATGACCATTTTGTTGGTTACAGACCAGGTCACTCAGAGGCTTCATTTTATTCCACGCAAGGAGCTATCATTTGCTCTGGACAGTGCAAAATTCTCTCTTGGCCACATTTGTCAGTACAGGGGTTTAGTCACCAGAGATTAGATTAGGACTCTCTGTTCATGTTCCATTTGACAAATATTCATAATTATTTTCTGCCGTCTTATCACCTGAAATTGAATGGGGGAATAAGAAAAGAGTAAGGAAACCCAGGGCAATTGATAGTGGGAAAAGGCCACATTACTCCATTAAAAATAATTGCAGGCCACAAAGGAATAGCTGGCATGCCAACCAGCTGTTTAGTAACTATTGACTTGGCAGCAGTGATACAGCTGGCAGTGTTGGTAAGAAATGGAGGTGTTGAAGGCTTCTTGGCAGCATGACTTTTCAAGGCAAAAGTGACTAAAAAACTAGCTGGCAGCGGCTAATCCTTCCTGGCATCAATGAATTTTTTGAATTAAAAAAAACACTGGTGGGATGTGCAAGGCTGTTTGGTGGGTCTCACATATGTTGTGCAGACCTAGACTAATTTTATGCTACAACAATTTCTGCATTGTTATTTTTCCTGTCAGCAGGACAATTGGCTTAATTTGTTCTTGTTTCCAGAATTCGTGTATAACAACACACTCCATTTTTGGTTGGCATCTTTCTATCAAGCAGTTTAGGGGTATAATCCTTACTGCTTGCTCTGTAAAGCCCCTCCTTCTGGGATCCTATAAGACCCTGATTTTCCTAGAGAGAGAGAGAGAGACAGACAGACAGAGAGAGAGAGAGAGAGAGAGAGAGAGACATGCACAGCTTCCCTTGAAAGAACAGTTTGATTTTGCCAAGTTGCATGCAAATGTATAGCAGATATTCAGTACATAGACAAGAAGGCACTAAGATTGCTGTGGGGATCTTGGCATTATATGGACATGAATGCAAGTTTTTACTTTCATGTCCATATAAAAACTACACTTGATATTTATTGGCCTCTTCTCTGTCATACATGGCTTCAATGTAGGGGCTTTCCATTTCAGTTGCCTCCCACTAATGACTATGACTGTAACTTTGTATCCTTATGATTTATATTGACTGTTTCCTAACATGATTTGATTGCTTATTTGTACCCTATGACTATCATTACATGTTGCACCTTATCATTCTTGACGAATATATCTTGTCTTTTTATGTACACTGAGAGCACATGCACCAAAGACAAATTCCTTGTGTGTCCAATCACACT
>JANHFT010001836.1:20891-33233 GCA_032467955.1 Pseudoxenodon macrops | reverse complement strand
TTAACCAATACTGTAGCAGTGGCAAAACTATTCCATTCTGTTTTCCCAGCTCTGCTGTCTGGAGCTCACAGACATTTTTACATTTCAGTTGGGCATTACCTTTAGCACTCTTCCTCTCCCCTTTGCCAACAGCTAGTGACAAAATGTTTCAGAGTTTAGGCACTCATCAGAATATCATATGAGTGAATATGTTTGGGCAGTACTGTGAACTAAATAGATAGTCCTCACTTAACAATGTTAATTGGGACCAGAAACTCCCATCGTTTAGCGACAGGGTCACAAGTGAAAAGAAGAAAAAGGCCATGTGACTGCTGCTTAATGACAGCAGTTCCATCAATCCTTCTTAAGTCATTGTTAAGTAAGGACATCATGTGACAGTAGCTTGTAACTTCCTGCCAGCTTCCTGCCAGGGCATTAAATGATGATCACCTGTAACAGGCATTTGTAATTCATGCTGCCTAGAATAGTTTGTTGCTTCTGTGGCCTCTCACCAAAAAGTGCAGTGAAAACTCAAATATTTTTCTCAGTCTCCTTTCTTAAAAGCACTGTGACTGAAAATATATAAGAGGCATTGGGGTTTTTTCCCCTCCACCTTTGGATGCTGGAGTTTTCAGTAACAAAAACTTACACTACCTGTCTGTTGACTCTGTCTTTGTGTGTGTTCTGAACAGCTTCAAAGTAGTCCAGTATTGATTTTGAATTTATCTGAACCAATTACTTTCTATAAGAGCTCTAGACACATTACAAAGCTAGATAACATTTTTCCTAAAGGTCATACGTGTATCTTTTTTGCTTAATTCCTTTGTACCTTTTGTATTCAAAAATTATTGTGCTAGGTTTCTTTGCAGTAAAATATTAATTCTCATTTTTATATGTTATAAGCTATGATTTCTTCACCTTCCCTTATAAAGGCAGATTTTGCTGTAGAGGCATTGGGAAAAGCTACATATGAACGTCTTTTCCGTTGGCTTGTTCACCGTATTAACAAAGCTTTAGATAGAACTAAACGGCAGGGAGCTTCCTTCATTGGCATCTTGGATATTGCTGGATTTGAAATCTTTGAGGTAAGCAAAGCAAAACCAAACACTTTTGGTACATATCAAAAATTATTGTTAACTTGTGGTGCCAATCATTAGCCATCCGTAATCTCAGATGTAGATATCATATTATAAATTTCTGCAACAATTTTTTTATACTAAAAGTGAACCACAACTGCAATACACCATTAAAATCTGTGATTACATCTGTGATTACATTTCTTAGAGGCTTGAAGTTTGATCTGGCTCGTATTCTGACTTAGGAAACTCTCAGTGAGATGGCTTGCATGCTTACATGTCTGACATTTTCTTGATACATACTACTATGTCTGATGTTTGGTTAAAACAATAAAGAATCTGCTTTCTAAAGATTTGTTATAATATAGTAAATATTAAAGCTACACAATTAAAATTTACTTTTCTTGCTTATTTTCCCAGTTAAACTCTTTCGAACAACTGTGTATCAACTATACCAATGAGAAACTGCAGCAATTATTCAACCATACCATGTTTATCTTGGAGCAAGAAGAATATCAAAGGGAGGGCATAGAATGGAATTTTATTGACTTTGGACTGGATCTACAACCCTGCATTGATTTAATTGAACGACCTGTAAGTTCTTTATGCATACCTCTCTTTTTGCAACTGATAGTTTTCTCAGACAAGATATTCTCATTTGCTAAACTGAATGTATGAGTTATTTCTACCAAAGATTTCCCCCCCATTTCCCTTATTGTCTGATTAACAAATTGTCTTTTAGACCAATCCTTGGCCCATAGCCTATCCAGAATCAGACCGTGCAAATGGCAGATGAGTGTGTGTGTGTGTGTATGTGCAAAGCTTCATTTGCACAAGAGTTGGGCAATAGCGCTCGTGCGCATGCCTGCTGCTCATACGGAACCATCCGTTCTCCTCCTCCCATTTGTCCACCAAGCAGGAAAGGTTGGGATCTGCCGCCTTAGACTACAATAATGTTTTAACATATTCAGATTGTTTAGTTCAAAATGAACCTTTCATAGTGGTTTATGAAACAGTATGAACTAAATTTACCGGTATATCAAATCTGTATTTTAATCTGTGATCCAAAGTAGCTATTTTAGTGTGTGGTCCTTTTACACTTGGTTTAATATTTACAAAGTATCACCACTTGTAAAATTTGAGTCTTGATTTTCACAATAATTTATTTTAAGCACTGCTTGTCTTTTATGAAGCATTAATGAAGCCATTTATGTTCTGACAGTTTTAATTATATAGCATACCTTCTAACAAATATTTGTATAGCTACAATAAAACTTACAATAAATCGTGATTGGACTCTTTGGATTGATTGTTTTAATCTTATTTTCTCTTTGTCACCTGTTAAAATAGAAATCTTTCTGATTTTCATACATGTATGTTCTGCTTTAGCAGTATTTTTTCACATTATATGATAAATGTAATACATTATACAACTAGTATATTTATACTAGTTATAAACTAGTAATAATCTAAGTATTTTTTTAAAAAATTAGGCTAACCCTCCAGGTGTATTGGCTTTGCTGGATGAAGAATGCTGGTTCCCTAAAGCAACTGACAAGACATTTGTAGAAAAACTGGTCCAAGAGCAAGGTACTCATTCCAAATTCCAGAAACCTCGGCAGCTGAAGGACAAGGCAGACTTCTGCATTATCCATTATGCAGGAAGGGTAAGAAATAATCACTCTAGAGTCTAACCATTCTTCACACTTCCCCTTTGAAGAGACTATTGGAATTTAGGTATAATACTGTTTTGACTTCTGATTTGCATACATAATCATAATTATAAAAAGTAATTAAAACATTTTTTTTATAAAAAGGACCTAAATAAATAAAATGTGGTTGCCTAAATAGCACAAGATTTCTAGGTCTATTGCAACAAACAGTTTCTTTTTAAAGTAACTAATTTTTAGAATGTCAATTACTGTATTTAATAATATGTGGAACTCTGTCTAGTAGTTCATCTCCATCCATTGACCTTGTTAATAGCCAAGCATTTATTATTAATCTAAAAGGATTTCATTGAAAATGACTCCAGTGAATAGAGGCATTTGAAACTGATGTGAGCAGAAAGAGTTTAGTTTTCTGTGGATTTATCATTTGCTTCATTCCAGGTGGATTACAAGGCAGATGAATGGCTAATGAAAAATATGGACCCACTGAATGATAATGTGGCGACTCTTCTGCACCAGTCTTCTGACAGATTTGTTGCAGAACTTTGGAAAGATGGTAAGAATCTGCTCCAAATTCAGGAAAGACATAATTATATGTAGCCAAACTAGTATGTGATTTCTCAAATACTGCTTACCAAAATTTGTACAGGTAGTTCTTAATTATGAGCACAGTTGGGATGACTAAGTGGGATGACTTAAGTGATGGATCATTTCCATCACTAAATAATGCGGTTGTTAAAGAGAGTCATCATAGGACCTTTCATTGTCTTTTTTTCTGAGGTTGTTAAGTGAATGGTGTAGTGATTAAGCAAATCCAGCTTTCCCCATTGACTTTGCTTATTGTAAGCCAGCTGAGAAGGTTGTAAATGGTGATCATGTCCTGGACACTGCAACTATCATTTATTATTAAATTTATGTGCTGCCCAGTTCAAGCAATAATGTGACATCATAAATACAGGCTGGTTGCCAAGTGTCCAGATTGCAACATCTGACTGCAGGCATGCTTCCACGATCATAAGTGTGAGGACCATATGTAAGTCACTTTTCAATGCCTTTGTAACTTTGAATAATCACTGAATGAATGTTTGTAAGTCAAGGACTATCTGTAATTAGATACTCTGCTCAAACCATACAAATTATTTCATTTATATTTGTGTCATTATGATTAGCTGCACTTTTTGTTCATGCATTGAATAAAATAGATACCATGTTTTGAACAGAATTGCTTACTATTTTAGATTAATCTCTGAGAGATTCCATTACGGATAAACCACCTTTGCTCCTTTATGTCAATCACAAACATTATAGCTGTTGTTTCAGTCACTATTAAAAAGTACCGTATTTTTCGGAGTATAAGACACTCCTTTTTCCCTCCTAACAGGGTGGAAATGTTGGTGCGTCTTATACACCGAATACAGCAATTTTGGCCTCCTGAATCCCTGCCCCTGCATCCCATTTTTGCAAAAAATGGGCCTGTTTTTCTCAAAAACGGGGCGTGCAGATGGTTTGGGAGGCTTGCAGACTGTTTCTGTGGGCTGGGGGAAGGCAAACACTCCCCCGAACTTATTGTATCAGCCAGAATTTTTTCTAATCCTTCTCATAATAGCCACTATCTACTGTCCTCCTTATAGCATCCAGGTATAAATAAGATATAAGGGAGTATTGACTGCTTCTTCTGGTGTCGAGGTAGTTTAACATATCATGTGTGAAATTATTACCCTATCATGAATTTGTCTAATCTCTTTTAAATCCACTCAGTAACTGTTAAACCACTCTATGGTACTGCATTCCAGAGGTTCACTATGCTATATGAGATACTTTATTTTCTTAGACCCTTATCATTCTTATTCAAGTTAATGAAATCACCCCAGGTTCTAATATGATTTCTTTCCTTAGTTTGGACTTTTTTAAGAGCCTATCACATTGCTTCCTTTACTTCCAAATAGGAAAAGTTGAAATGTTATAATCTTTCACTGTAAAGAAATTCTAGTCTCTTGATAACTGGGTACAGAAAAGAATAGTGTTCATTTCTGTGATATCCTTTTAAGATGTAATGACAAGAATGGTATATACGGGGTGTTGCATACTCTGCTCATGCAGCATATATTTGTTAAAACATTATGGTGCAGGTTTTTTTTTCTAATTAAGATAATTTCACCAAAGATTGCTTTTGGACACATACGGATTTAAGAAGGTAGGTTCATGAATATCTAATAATTATAGCATAGCATTTTTCATATGAACAGCTGTTTAGAAAGATTTTGTATGTTAGAAACAGCCAAAATATTTGCACTTGGCATGAATATATGGTGAATTCTATAATGTCCATATTGTGTTATCTTTCCATTTCCTTGATAGTTCATGAAGTGTTGGGTATATTCATGTATGGCCATGTCATGTTGTAAGCAGAGGATGCTGGCCTAAATGCCTCATTGTGCTAACAATATTTCATGTTAAAGACCTGTTGTGAGTTAGTTTTGAGTATATGCTGATATTTTGCACTAAACTCTTTATCAATAAAAAGCTGAGGTGACTATTTTATGCAAGCTAATGTTTACTCATATCTAATAGTTCCTGCAACCAGCTATTAGCTTTTTTAGTTCTGAAATGAATACACCATTCCTAATACCCATAATAGACTATATACAGTATATTGTTAAAGCTTCATTGAAATTCTGAGTGGTGCTTTTTTACTAACTGGATTATTTTCTATATCTGCTTTTTATTTTTGCTGTTTCTGTGCCACAGACATTGACAATATTCAGAGAGCCTCTTTCTATGACAATGTTCCTGGTTTTCCTGATGCACCAGGTGAATGTATGAACGGGGCTCCTGAAAGCAGGACTTGAATCTATAGGAAAAATCTTTTTCCCCCCCCTTTTGCTTATAGGCCAGCATGAACTTTTCATTTCATCCTAGCCTTAAGTGTTAACCTGCACAAGGCAAGTGTTCTTGTGTGCATACTATTCAGTTGCTACTGCATCAAATAGTCTCATTTTTTTTCTATTGCACTTTGAAAAAGCTTTGCAAGTGAGTAGCTGCATTTTAAAACATGAGCTTGCTTTTCTGACACATTTAGATAATTTTGGATATTTCAGTTTAGAAGTGTTGTTGGCTTAATTTTTTGCCCATGGTATATTTATACAAATAAAACAGCATTATTTGTCTTTATCTGGTATGCTACATCTGAAAAGTTGTTGCTATACAACAAACAGAAAAGTTTTAATTTCACAAGCCATTAAGTCAAAGGTTTGCTAATTTGAGCCCTGATACCGTATTCACCCCTCCTTCCATTCAAAAAGCTAACAATTTAATAATTTAATTACTATATCATCAGAGTTGTCAAACTTTTGAGCCTTGCATGGGCAAAGCTGGAGCACATTTTGTCAGTGTTTAAACTGCATAAATACAATCTGGATTTTTAAAAAAATGGTAGATTATTGCTCATAACTCTCTGGGTTATGCATCACAGTGAGAATCCCTGCTTTGAGGTACTCTGGGAAATTAAAACGAAAGCTACACGATCCTGCTGCCTTCCGGTCCTACCAGGAAAGTTCATCAAGGGCCACTAACAGAAGTGCAGCAAAATATTATGTGCTCGGTTTGAAATGAGCAGTAGGTTCATCAACAGTAGATTAATCCCTATTATCCAGGAAGGGGAAGATCATGTGATTTACATTTTTATCTCTATACCTGATGCTACTTGACTATTTTTTTCTGTCACTGCCATACTGTGTTTTGTTAATTCATATTTCCTTAATCTTTATTTCTTCCTTAAATTATTAAGCTTTCTGTTTATCATTGCTTAAAAATAATATTTTCAATTCCTTCAATTCAACTCTAAAGACAAAAAATATTTTGCTAAATTTGAAACTGAATAAGCAGGCGTCTTTGATCACTGAATGATTCCTGTGGAGAATATCAACAAACACCTTATTAGTGCAAAAAATAAATAAATAAAATCCCTACTCAGGAGGCTAATAGCATGTCAGCTGTGGGAGCCAATGAATTAAAATAGGGAGAAAAAAGTAGGTGGCTCAGATTTGGTAAAAGATCCAAATATCATGAAATATCAGCTTTCACTTCTCAAGACATTATGTGACCTTAAATGTGAAAGTTATAATCTCATCTGATTTTGATGTTCATGTCTGAAGCCTTCTATGATTCGTTGCAAAAATACCAAAATCTCACTGTTTTGTATATTGTAAAATTTTGGCCATCTGTGTATGTCAGGAGTCCCCAACTGCTGGGCATACTATCGGGGCCTATTTGGAATGGGGATGTACAAGTGGCGGGATGGCGTGCACGCATCCGCACACAGCTCAACCTGCATGAGTGGTGAGACAGCGCACCTACACACACTTGCGCAAGTTGAGCTCTGTGCACAATACATATACACCAGCAGTCCCCAGCCTATGCGGCTTGGGAGGGGAACTGGGCCACATGAGAAGCGGGCTGGTGCACATGCAGCTTGACTTGCACAAGTGGCAGGCTGGTGCACACACACATATACATCCGTGTGCATGGGTTCTAATAAAAATATTTCCACAAATATTGTCAATGAGTATTACAAATGTGTTGATGCCCACAACACTTATCACTATAAATGTTTTTTTTAAAATAAATGAATAAATGTTGACTCTGCTGCAAAATAACATTCCAGTCTTGGTTGACAGAAGAACCTTGATGCTAGAACATTAGGGGAGACAAGAAAGGTTGTAGCTTTTAGGTCCAATACTTATCAGTCCTGAGTCCCATAAAAATCTTATGGTCACTGAAGTAGTGACAGAATGAATATAGGAATTCTGGAATATAGAATATGTTAAACCTACGTTTTTCTTGAACTAGAGCTTCAACGAAGACAAAATAAGAATCCACAAAATAACCAGTTATTCTTCTTAGGATTGAGTATATTTACTTCTTTAGAACAAAGCAAAATGGTGTCTAGCTATCCATATTTCTCCTCAATAATTCAAAACAGAACAGGAAAGCATGGTTAAATTTTTTTTCTATATTAGATTCCAATTTAGGATGAGAATATTTGAGGTCTCATTGTACCTGACCACCATTTGTATACTGCAATGCCTATTAGAGATCAAAGTTTAAGTGCTTACAAAACATTTATTAGAAATATTCAGTGTACTTCTTACCATGTGAAATATATCCCAAAATCTAGTTTTTCCCAAAGCGCAAAAAATTAGGTTTCTACGTCTGAAGGTGTTGTTTGTTCACTTCTGGAGGTTTTTAAGAAGAAGCTAAGTAGTCACATTTGGCAAATGGCTTGTTTGGTTTTCACACACATTGCAGAGACTTAATCATTCTCATAATCTTTTATGATTCTATGATTCTGTGAAATCAGTTGCTCCTGCTTCTTCAAGACTCTGATATTCAACTTTCTTGGCTGTTATTAAATATTTTGTTCTAATATCCCCATCTTCATTCTAATCTCCTTTTTGTGAATGTGCGTATCACATATATTCCTATAAGATGGTTTGATGTTATACTCATGGTATGAGTATGATGTTATACAAGTGGGCCAAACCAGGATTTTATGCTTTTATATGTACTTTTTAGGATTTTTGTGTTTTTTTTAAACTGAATTATTTAGATCACTCTTTCTTTTACGTTTCCTGTGAAAATTGATAAGTAATGTTTTTTTTCCCCTTTGGATCATTTGCCTTAGTTTTGGTAATGAAATCTCTAGGATTTGTAAATTGTGTGCAGCCTATAGATTGCCAGCATTATTTTAAACTATAGTCTTATGTCTCTTAGCAGCTTGGTGCTATAACTCTTTACAAATCTTATTAAATATTGTAAAAAGTTTGCCTCCTTTATAAAAATGACATCTGCTTATGTGTTGTACTTGAAATTGCTATGGCTTCTGAAATCTACATGCAAAACAAATCCTATATTTTATGAAACTTTAAATGGTTATATAATTTAAAACTATTAGTTAATTTTAGCTTTGATTAACTTGACACTGCAGAGTTGATATTTCCTATGATTAAGTACCATGAATTGCTATCCTGTCAGCGCAACTATTCTATTTAGGATATATAAATTTTAGTTTTTTTCTAATTGTAATTTTCTCCTCCCCTCCATTTCATTTAACCTTGTACAACAAATGCATTTCACTGATTAAGGAGAGATACTTAACTCTTAATTCTATTTAGGAAACATGTTAAGTACATTTTGATTTAACTGCACAGGTTTTTGTGACTGGGAAGTGTTAAAAGATTGCTAATAGCCTGACTAGTGTGATTCAGAAAAAGCTAGACTGCAGCATGTTCAATTCTTTAGAATTACAATGTGATCGTTCTTACCCCAGCTATTTTAATTCATTTTTGCTTTATTTCTGGGCGAAGATATGGTTCTCTGGTTGCTTGATATTTGTCCTGTGAGTAGTAGTTGCCTTTAGGGTTACTTTTATTGCAATGGTCTGATTAAATCAAATTTTCCTCAGTTTTATTCTTCATAGAAAGCTGATGATATTTCAGCTGAATTAGCATCAGAATGACAAGCCACATAACTAGTATTTTTGTGATGTAATAGGAAAAATGTAATGAAAAAGCTAAAATCCATATTTTATGTTGCATTTTTATAGGGAAATACTGTACTTTATTTCAAGCAAACATACTGTGGGAGGATGGTAATATTTTGTCTTTAATGCAAAGTTTAATTCATTTAGTCATTCGCTTTGGCTTTTATTACAAATTTTCAACATTATTCATTCTGTGCTCGCACTTGATTCTAGTCAAAAATTTATTTTAATTCTAAAAAGGGAATGGCTGTAGTGCTCCTAAAAGCAAAATAGTAACTTTTTTTTTTTGTTCTTTCTAGTTCATAATCTTCAAAGCTATGGTATTTTTGCCTTGTGCATTGCTTTTCAGTCCGGCTACTTCCATGCATACCTATTTGCTTTGGCACAGATGGCACCTTTCAATATTGTCTCACGAAACATTTACTGCACCTTTTATTTATACTGATTGCCTTTATTTATTTACTTTACCCAATATGGACCAATTAACGGTACATCCTTGTTGCCTGCAGTGGACCGTATTGTGGGCTTAGATCAAGTCACTGGAATAACGGAGACTGCCTTTGGCTCAGCTTACAAGACCAAGAAGGGGATGTTCCGTACAGTAGGACAGCTATACAAAGAATCGCTCACCAAACTGATGGCCACACTACGAAATACTAACCCAAATTTTGTTCGCTGCATCATTCCAAATCATGAAAAGAGGGTATGTATTGTTACAGGGGATCGTGTTTTGAGTTAGATACAATAACTGCCGCTTGTGTTTCTTTGGGCCATGCTATGTATCTCTTACGTGCTGATATAGAAACATTTTGATTTCATATTGTATACAGATACCGAAGAGCGCTTTGATTTTTGAGTGATTAGTAATTAATATTTCTTTAATGGAAAAAAAAACTCTTAAAAGGAATGTCTTGTGTATTTAGGCTGGAAAGCTGGATCCCCATCTTGTTCTAGACCAGCTCCGCTGCAACGGTGTTCTCGAAGGAATACGGATTTGTCGACAGGGATTTCCAAACAGAATAGTGTTCCAGGAATTTAGACAAAGGTACTTTAATACAGCTGGTCTTAATGTTTCAGAGATCACTTTGTTCCAATAACTTTGTTTTTGATGTTTATTAACGTTTAGTCTTTATTTTCCAGGAGGAATAGGTCTCTGTAACTTTACCAACATCTACTTGTTTTCTGTTTGGTTTATAGATATGAGATCCTGACTCCAAATGCAATTCCTAAGGGTTTTATGGATGGAAAGCAAGCTTGTGAGAGAATGGTGAGCCATTACATAGAAGTATAATACATCTAGAAAGTTTCATTATTTACTTTCTCTGTGTTAAATAAATGGATTTGGCTCTTGCATAGATCAGAGCACTGGAATTGGATCCTAACTTGTATAGAATTGGTCAGAGCAAGATTTTTTTCCGAGCTGGTGTTTTGGCACATCTAGAAGAAGAAAGAGATTTGAAGATAACAGACATCATTATATTCTTCCAAGCTGTTTGTAGGGGATACTTGGCCAGAAAGTAAGTTAATGTAGTCATATTACTTTAATCCTTATGGACAAGATTTGGTGAACTTTTAAAAAAGATTTAGGTTAACCAAAAATACTCCATTTAAAGTAATACGCATGATTTGTTCATCGAATGCTTATAGTTCTTTCCATAAAGAAGTGTTAATATTACTTTGTTCTTTAATCAGGCTTTGTTATAAAGCTAACATTTTGATGTAATTGATCAATTGCAGAAATTTTCAACTGTTTTATAAAAAAAAAGGTTTCTTGATTTGTCTTTAGAGCCTTTGCTAAGAAGCAGCAGCAACTGAGTGCATTAAAGGTTTTACAAAGAAATTGTGCTGCATATTTGAAGTTAAGGCACTGGCAGTGGTGGAGAGTGTTCACAAAGGTAGATTGTTGTTCTTCATCTCTAAATTCTGTGATGGAATTCTTAATAGCAGAGAACTGACATTAACTTGCTGATCTTGTGGCTTTTGATTAATTGTGTAGGTAAAGCCTCTTCTTCAGGTTACTCGTCAGGAGGAAGAACTTCAGGCTAAAGATGAGGAACTGGTAAAGGTGAAAGAGAAACAGAGTAAAGTGGAAGGAGAACTAGAAGAGATGGAAAGAAAACATCAGCAGGTCATTATACACAATCTGATTTATACAATGCTATTGACCTATATCTTACGTGCATATGTGATTTATTGAACATACCATATTTTTCGGACTATAAGACACACCGGTCTGTAAGGCGTACCAAGATTTAAAAGAGGTAAGTAAGAAAAAAAAGTTTTTGTCCTCCCCGGCCCCAGGAGCCCTCTGCAGGCCTCCCAAACCCTCTGGGCACACTGTTTTTTTGCAAAAACTAGCCCGTTTTTCACCCGTTTTTGAGAAAAACAGGCCCATTTTTTGCAAACATTGGGTGCAGGGGTGGGGCTTCAGGAGGCCAAAATTGCTGTATTCTGTGTATAAGACGCACCAACATTTCCACTCTCTGTTAGGGGGGGGAAAAAAGGTGTGTCTTATACTCCAAAAAATATGATAAGTTGGATGTTTCAAATGGAGGAGTAGGAGATGGAGATGGAGATATCCCCAGCTCGAACAAGATCAAACTTTGCATGTATGTCAAAACAATTTGCTAAATAATTTAAGGAAATGTCAGACAGGCTGATGGCATGGGAAGACGTGGTCAAGTTGTTCTGTCCTTATTAAATGTGCTGTGGGTGGAATTTAACCACCCGGGGGGGGTGGGGGGCTTCAGTTTTTAAGTATAAGTAGGGTTTAACCTTTATGTTTTAGGACAGGGGTCTCAACCTTTTGGACCTCAGGGACCACCAAATTCATAATTTTAAATCCTGCGGACCACTGGGGAGGAGGCTCAGCCGCCTTTCGGGCTTACCTCTCTGCTTCTGCGAGGCCTCCAGATGGGAGGCCCGAGAGAAAGCGCCTGATCCAGGCACCCAGCCTGGGAACCTCTTCTGTGTTCCTTCTCTCCAGAAGCTCGGTCAATCTGAGTGAAGGAAAACGAAGACGGGCAGACTGACGGTGGCTTGCTGACGTTGGTGGGAAAGTCAGTCCCATATTCCA
>JANHFT010001835.1:155095-178239 GCA_032467955.1 Pseudoxenodon macrops | reverse complement strand
CTTCTCAGGTCAGGTGAGGAGTGACTGGGAGGGGAGGACAAGATGCAAGATCAGCCAGTGTTAGGATCACCTGACAGGGAGCCACAGCAGAGGGCCCAAAGAGCTGCATGTGGCTCCAGAGCCGCAGGTTGCTGACACTCGGAGTAGAGAGTTGGTCTCTGACAGAAAACCACTTGAAGAGACTAGAAGCATTTGAAATGTGGATTTACAGATGGCTGTTACGTATAAGCTGGGTTGACAAAATCAGAAATGAAGAGATGATAAAGCATCCTATACCAACTAATATTTTGCAATGGAAATAAATCACATGCAATATTAAACTATTTGTGCCCTTGTTTTTTCAAAGGAAAAATATCAAAAATAATCAACTAACATTTGCAAAGCAAGCAGCACTTTCTAGCCTCAGGGCTTTCTCACACCTCATTGAAATGTAGCACAGATAGTCTCAACTTACAACAGTTCGCTTAATGATCATTTGAAGTTACGACGGCACTGAAAAAAGTGACTTATGGCCATATTTCACACTTATGAGCATTGCCATAATCCCCATGGTCACTTGATTTACATTGTCATGCTTGACGACCGACTTATATTTATGACGGTTGCAGTGTCCCAGGATCATGTGATTCCCTTTTGCAAACCTCTGTCACGCAAAATCAATGGGGAAACTCGATTCATGTAACAACGATGTTACTAATTTGATAACTAGCGATTCATTTAACAAATGTGGCAAGAAAAGTTGAAAAATGAGGCAAAGCTCACTTAACAAACTTCTCATTTAGCAACATAAATTTCGGTCTCAATGGTGGTCATACATTGAGGACTACCTGTATCAGAAGAAGGTTCTCCCAGGAGGACCTTCTTATCTGGCCATCTTGTAGGTACCAAGCCATTTTGGTTTTATAATTCAAACAGTACTTATACCCAGAAACCTTTTGTTAACTGTCAGCCTTGCAAAGTAGTCCAGGCAAGAAACATCCAAAACTAGCTCCACTTTATTGTAAGGTTCATTTACAGAATCTTGCAAGCCTGAAAGTGCATTTCTCCCCCTTTGCTTTTACAGCCCAAGAAACTAGGGAAACTCTTCTGAGATGTTTCCCACACTCAAATCCTGCTACATGTTGTGCTGTAAGCTATGCTATCTATTATCTTACCATTGCCAGCTGTTCCCCTGCCTCCCAAAATCATTCCCAGCATGGGTGTTAAACCCGTTTGCGTCACGTGACGTCACAAGATGTACCATGATGTTTTTTGCCTTTATGGAGCCGGGGTGGCCGTGGCCTGCACATGATGCATCCAGCCAGCAGGCTGCCAGTTTGACAGTAACCAACTCAAGGCCAGGAAGACAGGAGTTCATAATGATTAGCACCTGTCAGTCAGTTTGGACCATCTGTCATTCCCAAATGATTTTTTAAAGCAATGTATTTCTGAGTGTAAGAGACAGCTGTATTATTATTACCAGGTGGTTGATTTATGTGTTATCTCTCTGTGTATGTTCCTGTTCTCCTTCACATAGCATCTACATATGCCAGGAGTTCAATCCTGACCAGCTCAAAGCTGACTCAGCCTTCTATCCTTTTGAGGTCGGTGAAATGAGGACCCAGATTGTTGGGGGCAATTTGCTGACTCTGTAAACTGCTCAGAGAGGGCTATAATTTATAAAGCACTGTGGAGTTGTAAGTCTGAATGCTATTGTTATCGTGTATATGTGTTGGATGGAAAGAACTGTGGACAGAAGATGTTCTGCTCCGGATAATATGGCTTGGAGAGAGGATGAGAGACTTGGAATGAAGCAGATGGCAGAATTCTAAGTTGGTACCCAAATGCCTCTTCTATGGAGATGCATTGAGCTCCCACCCCCCCAAATTCAGGATTTGTTTCCCCCTGCAGCTCCCAGTCAGTTCAAACCATTTAAAACATGTTCTTTGTTTTAGTAGCTTTTTCCAGCATACCATTCTGTTCGGTTTTCAGAATCTTGATTGCTGCTGGCTGATTGACGGACAGAATTCTTAACCCTTTTACTTAATTTCTGTTGAGTTGGAAAGAATAAAAAGGTAAGATCCCTGCTGCTTCAGAAGAAAATTGCCTAATACTGGACAGTTTCTTGAAAATATCTGGAACATCAAGGTAGCCTGCTAATGTTCAAATTCTCTATTTCTTAGTACCTCAACATTTACCTTTTATGGTACTATTTTTCAAGCTTTTACTCTACTGTACTATTTTAACAACTCACATAATTTGATTGACAATGTGAGGTCACTATTTGTACTAGATGCAGCATCTGGTTTTGCTGCTCTTTCTACTGCAATTTTTTTATTTTTTGTTGCTCTGAAGAATTATTAATCCCAAGATTCACATCTACATCAGCAGTAATATTATCTGCATTGTTCCATCATTCACCTCTCTATTTTTACAGATTTCAGTCAATGACAATTTGGAAAACTATGAGGAGGGTTAATGTTGCATGACTGATCAATCCATATCCCGAAGTTAAAAGAATGAAGGATGTATCTTCAAATGTAATGCAGGATTCTTATTACATGAAAAGGAATGCTCTTCACGTCATACTTTTTTTTACAAGACCATATGAGCTGCATTTGTTTTTAAAAGCTGTCTTTCTTTTCAGGGGCACAGAGAAGCATCTTTCAGACAAAAATCAATTACCGGTATATAGCAAGGTAAATCAACCTGTTCATATTATGCAAACACTACATGTATTTTTATCTATAAGCACCAAATCGTTTGGGATTTCCAAACTGGGAGAAGCAGCAATAGTTGTAAGAATCAGAGTGTATATCTTCCCAGCTTTTAATGATAGTTAAATCCAAGGCCCATGGAATACAGTATGAACCCTGAGAATTTGAATATTTGAAAGTGTTTATTCTACAGGACTAGATCCAATATTAGCAGAGAATTCCAGAGCCACACTGTACATTATAATCGAAATCAAGACTAATTGCCCCACTGGAATTACCAGTAAATAGGGATTTACTGGGAAATCTGTCCTTATAAATGTAGTTTGATAACACTTCTATGTACACATTTCTTGAAGGTTCTAGCAATTAATACATTTAAAAAAAATTAAGAGTCATTTTAAAATACTGTCTGAAGAAACTATCTGTAAGTTAACCTCTTCAACCTAAAGGTATTCAGGTATCCCCTTTTCCCCATATGTTTGCAGTATACAAGGCTAAGAAGGCTACAAAAGGTTAACTATTTCCAAGAGATCAGCAAATCCTACCCAAGTAGGATTTTTAGGGGGGGGGCAATATTCATTTATCTAAGGGCTGATACTGGGCTGTCAACAAAGCTACCACAGTGACCTACTGTAAAGTGTCTTTTAAATTTAACCATTTCAGAAAAGGAAGGATTTTCTCATATAAGAGTGAGAAAAGCTATACCTGTTAAATTTTCTCTTAGACTGCTATTAAAGATTAGAATCATAGGGCTGGAAACCAAAGTGGATGTCTTTATACCATTCTGGACAAATGTTGTCGAATTGTTTCATGAAAACTTCCAGTGATGAAGCCTTGGGAAGCAAGCTGTCCCATTGATTAATCATTTTGTCCGGAAATTTATCCTTAGTTCCAAGTAGGATCTCCTTTTGAAGAACTTCCACCCATTGCTTCTTGTCCAGCCCTCAGGTGCCTTGGAAAACAAATCAAATTCCTCTTTCCTGTGACAATCCTTCAAGTATTGGAAGACAGCTATCGTGTCACCACTAAGCCTTCTTTTCATAAACTCTTAAGCTCTTCCCCCATTTCTTTTTCTCACAGTATTTATATCGCTAACAAAAATACGGGGATGACAAAGAGATTCTTGGAGTAGCAACAAACATTACTGGCCTGGTTCAGCTTATCAAGAGTGTGGAACAATGGGTTAGAAACAGAATCATGGTCATCAATCTTCTAGAGGGAGAAGGCACTTGAACTGAAGGATGATATGATCAAATCTAGCATCCAGAAATGGCTCTGATTTACTAAGTTTAGACTCATAATGTAAGTAACTATTTGCTCATATTATACTTTATGTTCATTTCAGCTGCACTTTCATTTCATTAAAAAAATCCTGATTTTTATACAATTTATGTATATTAACCACTTAAGAACTTAAGTTCACTTTACTGCTTTTGTGATATTATGGCAGAATCACTGTTTTATTTTTCCATCTTCAAGTAAAGTAATAACATTCCAAGGAAAGTGAATTAATCTAGTTTTGCAAATTTCTACATCTCAGATCTGCTTTTGATTAGAACCAAGGAATTTGTTATGGGTGGAGCATTGGTTTGATAACTGACTTTTGTTTCTAATGTTGACAAAGTAGTCAAACTGAATTATAGATGCATTATGAATAAAAAGGATGTGTGTGAAATCGAGTTTTAATTACAAGAGGAATACCAATATATATACAGTGCTAGCAGTATTTAATCTTGAGGGTGTTGTTAATGATTCAGCCCCAACTGAATTATTCATTGTTATACTGATTTATTTTATATTTATTTACACAGATCACATAGCTTGCTTTCTCATCTTGATAATTCTACATCTTTTGTCAATTTTACATTTTATTTGTCTAAGAAGCAAGTATTTATTTTTAATTTTTTTATTTGAACAAATCAAGAAAACATTGAAATAAATAAAACACCATAAAGAACAACTCTTCCCCTCACCTGAAATAAAACTACACACACACAAATAAAAGCTATCCTCCACCCCAACAAGCCATACAGGTTTACATAAATCAATTTGTAATTTTAAGGAGATAAAATGTTAAGCAACATATGCCAAGCCATGTTCATAAATCTATGAAATCCAGTAGGATATACTGTATTTTTAACAGAGTAAAAATGGAACCAAGTGTGACTATAGCCAAAATATTTTTCCCCTTTTTCCTAGTGTGCTAACATTTCAGTGCAACTTTCCACATTTAAATAGCACGTGCCAAAGAAACATGCAGTTAGTGCTCACTGGAATAAATGTGAACAGAACATAAATGGAATGTCTTGTACCACTTTGTATATTCCAGACAATAGGATTGTTATACTAGAATTAATTATAAGGTTGATGTTATTACAGGCTACTATGTAATTTTTGAATCCCTTCAAAAAAATTCAAACTAAAGAAGTAACTAAATAGGCCCGACTCACTACTTTTTGGATTATCATTCCAGAATGCTGCTAAAAGGGTGGAGCCCAGTCTCAGAAAATATTATTGCATATAGTGTTGCTTTAATTGTGTTTATTTCCTTTTGGCAAAAGGAGCAAGTGCTTTCCCAGGTTTAACAAGGGAATAAAACATCAGAAGTCATTTTTATGCACTAATGGAACATTGTATAGCGTATATAATATTTCCTTTTTCTACAGGGTTTCTTTTTAGCAGGCTGCAATACAACAATAAGAGATAGCCTTACATTCAGCTATACTTATATAGCATGCTAAATATTAAACAAAATAATTTTCTCACAGATGTAGAAGATAGACAATTCAATGTATCATAGGAATTCAAATAGTGAGTGTAAGAGTGTAATGGATACTTTTTTTTAATAGTCTCACTTTCAGAAGTGACCTAGTCCACTAATTTTATAACAAAACCAGATACAATCTTGCCAATAACCAATTTTCACTGAGGAAAGTGGACAAGCTTCTTAATGTCTAGACTAAATCATGAACATTCCTTGGAAAATTAACAGGAACCTTTGGTCTGGATTTACCATAATACATTCAATTATGTAGAAGTAATCTGAGATTTTTGAGCGTATGTTTAAATCCAGAAAACTCCAAAGTTTTGTATTATTACAAGCCAGGGAAAGTCTTTGTTTTATGAAGAATGTGTGGGACAATATGTCAGTTTAGAACAAAAAGGAAAACATATCATTCTGTAGTAGAAAATGTGTATGAAAAGGAATCTATCCTATTAAAATAAGAAAGATGTGTTTAGTATTGCTGCATATCAATTTTGCCTCACTCCGGTGTTTTTAAAATGGATATTCTATTTTGTATTCATTCTCCAAATATTTTCTGTCAATCAATATCATCTAGACATTTATAAATTTATAACTTGCCATAGTTGTTTAATGAATCACTGCAGTTGTTAAATTAGTAACACAATTGTAACGTGAGTTTGGCTTTCCCATTGACTTTGCTTGTCAGAAAATTGATGATGATGGTCACATGATCCCAGGACACTGCAATTATAATAAATATGAACCACTTACCAACTGTCTGAATTTTGATCATATGACCATAGAGATACTACAACAGTTGTAAATGTGAAAAACAGTCATTTCACTTTTTTCAGTGCTGTTGTAACTTTCAATGGTCACTAAAAGAAAGTTTGTAAGTCAAAGACTACCTGTATTTTTTAAAATTCTATGCAAGTTTAGAGAGTCAGTTTGGTGTAGCGGTTAAGATATCTGGTTAGAAACCAGGAGACCATGAGTTCTATTCCTGCCTTGAGCACAAAGCCCAGCTAGGTGACCTTGGGCCAGTCACTCTATCTCAGCCTTAGAAAGAAGGCAATAGCACGCCGCCTCTGCAAAACCTTTCCAAGAAAAATGCAGAGACTTGTCAGGTAGTCTCTGAGAATTTGACACAATTGAACAAAAGGGGGGGAAAAGCAACTTTACTTGAATAAGTGTACAATTTTCCATAGGTCGCTGATCACATGTGTATTTATTACTATGCTAGGAGTAAGCAGCCTTACAGATAAAGAAGCTCCCAAACTACAGAGGATTTTAAAGATTATAACCAGCACTATGAATTATACATGGAAATAAACTGGCAGCCAATGTAACTCCTGAAATATTAGTGTTAGGTGACAATATTGGCTTAATCTTTTAAACAGCCAGGCTACATTAGTTGTATAGTACATTATTTATTCTCAGCGTCCAAGGAAAGGAATGTCTGTCTTGTCCATTTCATTGCCATCTGATTTTCTAATGTAGCAAGACTTTGCTTGTTATCCCTTCAGCTAGCCCACCCAATTTCATATAACGTCAGCCAGGTCAACTTCATTTTGTCTTCTCCATTTCCCTTTTCCACTTTCTGACTTGGCTCAAACAGTATCATCCTCCCTTGCCTTTTAGACCTCAACAATTAGTTAATAATCTTCAGTCCCCCAACTGGTTCCTTCTTACTATGTCTCTGAAACATGGGAGTAATCACTCTCCCACTATCCCAAGAATCTACAGTTACTCCCTAACAATTGGGGAAAAAAGTATATCAGTTACAAATTGTGTTGCAAGGCTGTCATAAATTATTTACATTCATCAGGCAGCAGGATTAAAACAATACTAGAGCCATTTTCTCAAATAATACAAGGAAATTGTTGGCCTGTGCCACACTAAAATGTTATACCATAAGACTATACCAGCAAGCAGCAGAATTATGTATTGAAACAAAGAAGTATCTTTAAAAACATGGCAAAGTGCCACAGTATTATAAAAAAAATTACTCATGCATCAAGATGATATCTAAACATATTGCTAAAAAGTCAGGTCTTTGCCAAATCCTTTTTTTTCCCCCTCATGTAGTAGTAACATCCTTTTAAACCTCAACAGACCAGTTAACCTTCTCATAACTGAAATCAGACTCACCCTTCCCTTTTCTACCGTACCTTTGCCATTAATCTTCTATTCTCTCTGCTAGATAATTCCTATTTTTTCTTCCTATACACTCCTCTCAAAAAACATGTTAAATAGTAAGCCAAAATTATCAGCCCCAATTTAATAATTTCATACATGTCATGATAAAACAAATGCATCTTATTATAGGACACACTGATTCTCATAGTATGCTAAGGCTTACTATGGTTTACTACATTGTGCTTATTATATACAGAAACTTTCTTTCTTTCATGAAACTTGTAGACTTCAAGACCTTGGAAAATATATTTCAATACTGTGATGTGTCCAGACAATGTTTTTACCTTTTATACTGTACAGATTCAAATTGTGAACTTAAAAGCAAGGTAAAAAGCGTATTGATGCACTCAAATTCTGGCGCTAAAAACCAGACATTTAAGGATATGGAGAGCAGCCAGGAAAACCAACAAATGGATTATAGAACAAATATAGAATATAGAAGAACAGAGTTGGAAGGGACCTTGGAGGTCTTCTAGTCCAACCCCCTGCTCAATCAATTAAGGATTTTCATTCATCAGGTTCATGCTCTGATATTTTGGGCATATTATGCAAAGACCCGGCTTCCTTGAGAATGTTGGGGAATGAGGAAGGAAAGAGAAGGATGACCAGCAGAGCGAGTGGAAGACAGATTATCCGAGAGAATTGTCTATTTACGGGGTCCCTGAAGGTCGGCACCGACATGGTGTCACTTCATCAATCCTGAAGACCTTCCTGGCTGCACCTCATTCCTCCTTAACTAGGTGGCGCCAACTCTAAAGAATTTATTTCCGCGACGCATGCGCCCCACGCGCAGGGCCTCTTTTTCCTTTCAGCTCGCCAAAACCCGGAAGCGTCCTTCAGCTGGCGGTGCGCGTGCCACCATCCTTTCAGTTTCTCCGCCTGTCCTCCCGCAGCTCTAGCCCCACCCCTCTCCTCAACCCCTTTCGTTTTTTCAATACCGCCGAGCTCTTCCCGGCCCCCCTATAACAGAAAAAGATAAAAGAAAGAGAAAGAAAGGGGCAAGCCCCTATTTAAATTCGACGTGCCATTTGATTGGCTGGCAGAAAAGTTTTTCAAGAAGAGGAAGCGACCGAGAGGCCGGCCGGCTTGCTAGGAGAAACTTGACGGGCGCTTGAGATTCTTTTCTGCTCCCCCCTCCCCTTTCGGTCGCGGGGTGCGCGAGCCTATAGAACAGTAGCGATTCCAACGTTCTGAGCGCGTGGCAGGACGGAGGAGCGCGCGGGCGGGCGCGCGGGTGTGGGAGCGCGCGCAAGAGATAGTGGTGCAGAACTCGGCCGGCTAGCGAGCAAGCGAGGGGTGGAGGGAAAACGACGGGGAGGGGGAGAGACAACCCAGGTACCGAGAGGAACCGTGCAGAAACGAACGTGGAAATGCAGCCCAAATCCCAGCACGAGCAATAGCAAACGCTAAGCTTTCCTATCTGACTTGCTGTCCCAACCATTCTAAAGCCCCAACCCGCAGCCCCTGGTTTTCGGTTATGCTTTCTTCACTTATTCTCCAAGCCTCCGTTATCATTTCTGCCCTTTCGGTGCCACTAAACGGACGTTTCACCTCGACCACACCCTTTTCCGGGTTCCCTTGTTAGAGCACCTGGGCGAGTACACACCTCTTTGCAAGTACAGCTCATCCAATTGCTAGGTTCCCTCCCATTTCTCTGCACCCAGCAGATACATTCCTATAGGTACTCCCCTCTCTTAAATCTCTGCACTATCCCCAGAAAGCACCTGCCCTAACTGAGAACTGGCAGCTGACACCTGTGCGGGTATGAATACCAAGAAAGTAGCTCTCATCACTGGCATTACTGGCCAGGTAAGTACAAGTGGAACTTAGTTTCATCCTAATATTATAGGAAAATATTGTATAACATGCTTTATTCAAGACAAATAGGGGGGATTGGGTGTTTGGAAATCACTGGACAAAGGAGATTCATGCAGATATTTATTTATCCATCACCCATCCATTTATCATCCATCCACATTTTTACACCATCAGTCTCACCTAAGTGGGCAGCTTACAGTCAAATATTAAATGCTGAATTTACTTCCTGGTGTTTCCTGCATGAATTCCTAAGGACAATTGGGCCAATGAATACACATGTTTGTAGGTATGTTATGAGGATATTTGATGCTGACTGTGAATCATATAGTTCAATATTTGGGTATTGTTTCGAAACATCTCAGTGTGCTGTTTTTTCTCAGTTGTAATATTTTTAAGGGATGATTCCCAAAAATGGTCATTACTAATAACAAAAGTCCATTTTTTAACTTACAGGTGGTTGTGGTCCCATTTCATAAAGCCTTATTTTTTTAATGGTATATATTTGCAAAGTGGTACTTTTTGTATTTCATATAAGCAAGGTAAAATAATTCCTATATGGAGGAATCGCTTCCATGCAAGAATGAGAAGTTGGCCCAAAGTATATTGTGCTTGGAATTCTCCAATCTATAGTGTCATGGGTTTGGTGGTGGTTGTTGTTTTTGCTCATTCATAGAATGATCTGGAAAAAAAAACCTGTTACATCTCCTTGGTAGCATGTTTAGTAATTGCTAAAGGAGTTACTAGGATTTTATAGAAGTCACATCCTGGAATGTTTTTGATAGGTAATCAAAATTGGAATATGTGTCAAAGGACATCTTACCTGCAAAATGGCTAGCACCTGGGCTGCTGGTGCCCTGTCCCTTTAAGACCTCTCTCTAGCCATCCCAGCAGCATGTGGTTATAAAAGCTGATGAGAGAGGCAGCTGAGTATAGAGGTGTGGAAATGGTATGGAAATGAGAGGGAAATTGTTTTCTGTTCTTTTATGAAATTAGGAGTCTGAAGCAGCCTAAGACAAAAAGAAGAGTTACTGTTCTCTACCTGTAAGGATTACCTGGGTATATGTAAAGAACCTGTGACAAATACTCTTTATTTTTATTAGTTCAAAAGACCATGATAACTCTACCAGTGAAGCGTTGAGCAATAGGCAGTGACCTTTATTTCTATGCACAGTTCAAGCTGATCCAAAATGATCCAGGAAATAGTTGATAAATTTATATTGTGACAATCTTATTTCAACACCTGGGTTTAAGCTGAGATGAACCACAAAGAATGACAGTAATTGTTCAGAGAATTGCCAACCATTCCTGTTCTCTTTTTCTAACATTTATTTATTTAATTGATCCAAGTTATATGTTGCCTGTATCGTAACTCTAGGCAGTTTACAGAGTAGAATACTTAGTGGCCAAACAACAATAAAAAAAACCCACAACTAATGTCAAATGACAATAGAATTACCAAATACCTAAAGCAGAGCAAAATGCGTAGTAGACATCTACAAAGCAGTATGCAATGCACATCTTTATTGAAGTGTCATAGAATTAGTAAAGGTGCTACTGACCTGTTCTGTACTGACACAGTGGAGACGAAGCTTCATGTGTTTCTTGCTTTGAGGGAGAGTTGGATTTCAACAATTACTGCAACAATGGACTTTCAGTGCCCCCACTATACTAGACCTGCAATAATAGACCTTTTGGGCTCAGTTATGTCAAAAATTCATAAAATGCCTAAGTTAACTCTCCTGGCATGCTACACACATCCCCTCCCTGAAAGAAACAATTCTTTATATACTGACTTATTTTAAAAAATACAGTCCAGTGATGTGTGTGATTTCCAGGATCTGTTGCATGCTGCTTATCTTCAGGGAATGTTCTCTTTCTGTTGACAACTCCTTGTAGCCAACTTGAGGCAGCTCCAGGTTACACAAAGCCTTCATTCTTGAAGTGGCTTTGGAAAACTTTGACTGCCTTGTGTGTTTTTCAGGGGCTCTGGTGACTGCAGGAGCACAGCCCTCTTGGGCAGCTTCTAGAGGCCATGTGAGAGCACACCTAATTCTTGCACAACCTGTGCAAACTATATGAGAACAGGTTGTGCTTTATATAATATTTCTTTTTAGGTGTTGGTATTTTCAGGTGTTGGTAAATGCTGGTGTGTCACCCAGAATGTTATGATGTGTCACCTTTGACACATGTGTCATATGTTTGCTATAACTGTGCTGAATTCTGTTCTTCCAGACTGGGACTGCAGAACCATCTCCATATTCACAGATGAACTTGTACAACAGTATGTCTTCTTCAAACTGAGAAATAAATTGTACTTGCATTTCATGGGGCTGATTTTTTAAAATGCTTTAACAAAGCTATGGAACTGTTGTAGTTAGTTACAGCTAACTTACATTCCACAGTTTTCACTGAGTTTTCTGTATGTGTCAGGGTAAAAATTGATTCATGCCATCTCTGCATGGCAAAATAATGGATTTGAATTAATTCTGCTTTCCTATATTAATTTAGTAATAATGCTACTAAACTAAACCAAAGTTTCCATGGTTTTTTTTTTTTGTAATATAGTGGCAAATTTGAAAATAGAAGAGATATCAATATTAAATATGCCTAATATAGGCCTTGTAAGCCAATTGGGGAAAAATATTTGCAGTTATGAAAGTAATATAATGGTTTAGAATTACATATATCAAAATGAAGATAAGGGAATACATAACCAAATATTAGATATTCTGATCTTATTCAGATAATCAAATTTATTTAGTTTATGTTTATCTGAATTATTCTGAATGAGTCAAATTCAATATGATTTCAGTTATTCACTCAATCAGGGTCTCTGGCGTTATTCAGTTCGGATTACCAAACTGTACTTTTGAATTCAGCCACAGTTTATTCAATTCAGGAAAAAGTCTTTCAACTAAATTATTGAATTGTTGGATTATTTGGTGTCATTAAACTGACTACTTCCAAATGGATGATCCACTTTGGAAAGCTGAGTATTTTGGACATATGACTGAATTAACCCCAAGTAAATTTTTGCATAGACTTACCTTCATAGCAGTATTTCTGAGACCCAAAGTCCTAAAATGGGACAAGAGTCTAATAATTAACTTTTGTGGGAACCTTAACCTAAATACTGTTTGAAAATTAGAATAGTCTAACAACCTGGTTAGAGTTTGGAACTGAGATATGGGAAACCTGGTTTCACTTGCTCAGTTGGTGCTGAAATCACTTTGTTATGCCTGGATTTATGTATAACAAATAAGTGTAAAGTCTGTCTATCTAGGAAAATCTTTTGAACAGAATGGTAAACATGTTGTCTCAAAGCTTGTACAGTATATAGTTCTTAATATATTATCATAGAAATTCTTGGAAAGTCAAGAACCATCCTTTATAATTCCTTATTTTTAATTAAATGTGTTGGTTAAATGAATAAAACTATAAACTAGAAATCTAAAATATAGTCTTATGGTTCTTGTTTTATATTGTTTTGTTTTGTCTCTATGGAAAATAGAAATTATTTTTTTCCAAGGACAATCCAAATCCAGATTACAGTCACAACAATTGTAATCACCATGGTCTAGATTATATTTTTATTATCTTGGAATGAATGTGTAGATTGAGAAAATAAATGACTCTTGTTATTGCCAAAGTTTACACATTTTTATTGGAATTGAATTTGGAGAAGGAACATGTGAACCATTGCATGATCCAATGGGCAAAGTACTTAGGGTATAATATAATGCTTTAATAATGGAAAAACAAATTGGATGAATGGTTTAAAATTTACATTAAATTAAATCTAAAATATTTTTTTAATAAAATGATGTGCCATTGGTATTTAACACCTAGTAAACTGTCAAAGATGTACAAAGATATTTTAAATATATGTTAGAAAGAAATACTGGGTAAAGTTCATATTTAAATAAAATGAGTATAAAAATAAAATCAGAGACTTTTCTTTTAGGCTTAAAAAACAAAGAACTTGAAAGGTAATCTGTATCTTTGTTATAGATGTTGACAACAGCAAGAATGCTTTGTGGACAGAAATGGAAAGATATTTTAATTCTCAGAATAGATGAATAGGTGGAAAAATTGATGGAATTAGCAGAGTTGGCTAAATTGACTGTTTCAATCAACGAAAAGAATACATTCCACTTTGTTTCTACTGGGAAGCCACTTTTGGATTTTGTACTTGAGATTTTGACTTTGTGTTTTGCTGATTAGATAAGTTTGTGGTTGTAGAAATGGCTAGTATGGACTAGTACAGGGCTGTCAAACTCAGGGGTTGGATGCGTTATGCACTGGCCATGGCCAGTTTAGCGAAGGGGGAAAAGGTCGCAATACATCACGTGACGACGTGAGTTTGACACCCCTGGACTAGTATGTAAAAGTGAGTTTGACACCCCTGGACTAGTATGTAAAAAAATCACTGATGTTTGTTATAATCCTTTTATCATTTTAAAGTCCTGAAGTAGAGCCACGATAACTTTATAGTTGTCATTCATTTAAAAATCTGTATAGGCTGAAATGAGTTAAAACCTGCCAACGGGTCCTTAAAAATATCCATGTCCACTAATATCAATATTGTACCTACATTATATGTTTCATATTAAATTTTCTTTTACTGTTTCAAATTAATATCAAATGGAAACTCAAAGCATTTGAGTTTATTAATCCCAAGTAAAATTTCTTTCCTGTGCCATAACCCATAGCTGAAGCTACAAGAACATTCTTACCCTCAATTTCTCTCTTAGTTATCTTAAATCTTGTCCAAACTTTTATGACCTTTCCTGCTAGCTTCCCACAAGGAAGTCAATGGGGAAGCAATTAAGAAAGGTCACACATTGGTGCAGTAAGATGCTCCTGCCATTTCCCCCCCCCCCCCCAAGAAGCCCTCTGCAGAGTAAGAGTTCCAAGGATCTTGATCACCATCCACTCTCTACACTCTACAACACATGCCTGCCTATGACAACCACGCATCCGTCCCACCACTCCTTATGAGGGTATTCTCACCTCTTCCTGCTAAGTCAGGGATCTCCAACCTTGGCAACTTTACGACTTGTGGTTAAGCCATAATATTTGCTTCCTTGGATTAAACAGACTACATTAATGTTAATTTTATTAACATTCATTAGGATAGTATGTTTTATAATCAATTACATATGGAAAACTCGTTTAAAAGAGTGTTGCTATGAATGGGGTTTTGCCAATATATACTGTATTTTTGCATTTGAGCTAGTCTAACTCTCATCTCTAATGCAGAATAAGGAGGTATTTTGCCATTCCATTTGTATAGTTAAAGTAGATAGATTTCAGTTTATAATAGTCAAGAATGCTGTCAAGTTGTTTGGAGACTGATATTCCACTACTTGTGTTCTGTAGCCTTATTTAATTTGGCTTGTAACTTTTAGCCAGGGAGTTCTTTAAGTTCTTTGTTAATATTCCAGGTGCTGTAACAAATAAACATAATACATGAAGGAAGATGGCATATATTTGTCTTTAAAAAAGATCATAATTATAGTTGTTCCACAGAAGACTGTAGTGGTTACATTGGAAATGGGCAATTTATAAACTAGTCTTTAACTTTGAGTGATAATTAAGTTGATTCACAGAGAGAAATCTTCTTGGTTTGAATAGAGCTGTTCTTTCTCAGAAGGAACAGAAATGAAGACTCATGAATGAAAGCCAATATACATGTCCCAGGGTAATGTTGCAGGATCCTATCTGGGTTAGTCACCAGGACCAGAGTTTTTGTCTTTTGAACAAAATGATATTTTACAATTACAATGTTTGGTAGGGAGGAGAAAATGATGTGTGGGAGTGGTAGGTTTGTCATTTTGAGCTCCAATATGAAAAACGGAATGTAAATCTATTAATAAAAGCAAACATATTGGCAAATGTCCTTTAGTAGCATTTAGTACCATTGCATATTTAATATTTTGTGTGTGTTTGTATCTTTGTGATACGGTGAGAGTCATTCCTCAGGGACAGAGAAGAGCACTTTTGTATACACAGTATAGATAGATATGTACAAATGTGAATATTTACACAAACATTTGCATACAACTTACTTTGAAGACCACTTGCGATGTAAAAGGACTTGAGTTTAGTTCCAGCATTTTTTGGAACTACTCCTGCGAGAAGATTTTGCTGGCTAGATTTTATAATTTTTTGGGTGGATTGAACGAACCAATACATAGAAGACAGTATGGGTTGGTATGTTACAGTTAAAGAGAAATGAGGGATTGCAATGTTCTCTTATTTTGGTTTCTGGGAAGTCCATACATCCTGTTTTGTTTCAACCAGTAGTGAACGCCTGGCAGGTTGCTTGGTGGCTCCATTTAACAATTTGGGTGGCTGCAGTGGCAAGTATTTCACATTTTCAAGAATTCATGGAAAAGAGAATTCGATTTTTGCTTGTTTGTAAGAATTGAGCCTACTTAACTGTTATGCCTACTTTAGAAGTTGTGTGACTCAAAATGATAGGAAATTATGCCAGTAATGTTCAGGTTTATTGGACAAAGTAGTTTCCATGATCCAAAAGAAAGGTCGTTTTGAAGCTGAAACTCCTTTCCCAAGTTTAAACAATTTTGCAACATTTTCACATTTAACAAACTGTTTAATTTATCCCATTGAGTTTATTCTGTCCCAACTGTGTTTTGGGAATAAGTGATATGATGAGTCCCTACTCACTTTCTAAAGCAAAGAACAATATCTGAGGAAGAGGCAAGAATATTTAGACTCAGTTACACACATATATACCCCCTTATCAGCGATGAAATCCTTTGAAGTCTGCTACCGGTTCTGTAAGTCTATTACTGAGCGTGCGCGCAGCACTAAAAAGGGAACATTTTGAAGCCTTCCGAGTCTACAAAGGTAAGTACCGTAAAACAGTGTGGAGGGGGGAATCCGTTGTGCCACATGATTTAGATTAGCTAGAAAGCGGGAAATCCAATGATTCTAGCTAATATCAATCGCGTATCACAGCTGATTGTTGCCCAGCTGATCGTCGGAAATACCAGTTCTCCCAAACCAGTAGCATTTTTACTACCGGTTCCGGATAACCGATCTGAACCAGTAGCATTTCACCCCAGCCCCTTACCTCCCTCTCCCCCTCTTTCTACATATTATTATTTGTTTTATAGAGGGGGAAAGGGGAGAGGGGAGGCAGAGATTTTTTTTTATAGAAAGGACGAATTTAGAAGTAGTTCAAAGGAAATAACAAAATAATTTATATGATCATGTAAAAGCTGCAATGGCTTTTAGTAAAGCAACACTCATGAGTCCTTTACTTAGAGAACAATAATTAAAATCAAATCAATCAAAAGCTACTTGCCTCCATTTGGAAAATGATAGAAGTTTCTTTTAAATATGCTTCTATAATTGCTGCTTTTTTCATATTTGTACCATTACTGCATAAACCGGAAACCAAAGCTTTCATGCCTGACTTCCTGTAATTAAGCTACTCTAGACAGATTTCTACCAGGCATTGTATAATAGATACATTGTTGAATTATTGTGAGTGTTTTGAGCCTCACTTTCTTTGATTTCTCACTTCTAAACTGCATTCTGTGTACACTAGGATTATTGAATAAATACATCATATCATCCTGCAAACTTTTTTGGAAGTGTTGTTTATTATTGGAATTAAAAATCCATTTTGTCATAAATTTTTTTTTTAAAGTCTGGTTTATTAGAGACAGCAGTCTTAGGTTCTAATTACAGGGACTATGAGAAAGGAAATTTAAACTTTCATACACATGGAACAATGTTGATGTATTCATAAAATAATTTTTATTTATGTTACATGTTGTAGAGAGAACCAGTTTTTAAGAACATATATATATATTTATCATATAAATAATCTTTGAAACTAATGCAGAGTTTCTAAAGGTATTTTCTGTATAGCAGTTATATAAATAGATACAATTTTGAAGTGCATTTAGTCTGGGATCTAGAATCTAAATTCAATTAATATATTTTTCTACTTTTGAAAATCCTATTTATCTTATATTAGATAGCAAGTATATGTTTTCATAACAAATATTACTTGCTTATATTTCGGATGAATTGCATCATATTTTTGAAAGAGGTTCTGACGTTTTTCTCCACTAAGTCACTCTCATATAGATCTTTCTCTTAGATATGAAAGTTGTAGATTACTGGTAACTCTCACCTAGCTGGTTACAAATTAAAGGTTTACGGTAGTAAACCTTTTCCTTGATTACCCAATATCACTAAACAGAAAGTACTTTTCATTTAATATGGGTACAGGTAGTCCTTGACTTATTACCACAGCTGAGCCTAAAATGTCTGTTGTTAAGTTAGGTATTTGTTAAGTGAGTTTTGCCCCATTTTATGACTTTTCTTGCCACAGTTGTAAAGTCAATCACTGCAATTGATAAGTTAGTAACCCAGATGTTAATTGAATCTGGCTTCCCTATTGACTTTGCTTGTCAAAAGATGATCATATGATTTTGGGACACAGCAATGGTCAAAAATATGAACCAGTTGCCAAGCATCTAAATTTTGATCACATGAGGAAACTCTGAAAAATGGTCATAAGTCACATTTTTCAATGCCATTTGAACAGTCACTAAAGGAACTGTTGTAAATCTAGGACTAACTGTGCAACATTCCTTCCTCCTCCTATTTTCCTCACAACAAAACAATAACAGACCAAAGCCACCCAGTTGGCTTCCATGCCTAAGGCGGGATTGGAACTCATAGTCTCCTGGTTTCTAGCCTGATGCCTTTACCACTAGTCCAATCTGGCTCTTGTTATGATTGGGTAATGTGTTTGTGTGTTGTTGCCCAAAGAAAAAACACTTTTACCCAATTTGGGGTGACTTTCTCAGGTTTGGGAAGCACTGGTTCAAGAAATGGTAATATAATAATCCCTCCAAGTTAGTCTGAAGTTTGTTGACTTACACTTGATCCTCTTTCTTAAACGTTGTCTCTTGATAGATGTGAGGATGGCAAATACTTAAGGTTAGAGTACTATCTGATTTATTATTTTCCTGCTTTTTCTCTTTTTACAAATAACTCAAAGCTGTGAACCCATGCAAAGTACTTTCCTCCTTCTATTTTCCCCATAACAACAAACCTTTGAGGTGGGTTGGGCTGAAAGAGAGTGAGTAGACCAGCTGTCTTTCATGGCTAAGGAGGGACTTGAACTCATGGTCTTCTTGTCTGTTGCTTTAACCACTAAGCCAATTTGGCTCTGATATTGTTATAGTAGAGGAATGCTACATCATGTTTCACATAAAATGGACTGACTGTTTACAGCTTTGTAATAAAATACTGTAAATATCTATATATCATTGTTTTAAGTGTAACTTCTGTGTTAGAAATAATGAAATGATGAGAAAGAATTGCCTCTTAGCATTCCTTAACCTGCTCTTTCTTTTAAACCTAAATGTATAGGTAGCCATTTTTAAAATAGTTAATTAAATCTTAAAGTTAATAGTTAATTAAATCTTGTAGTTAAAAAGTATAATATTTTTAGATAGATAAATTCAGTAGTTCCTTTGTATCCTGGAAGGTGGAATCAGGAGAATGACTTTTTACTTCCATTGTACCTCTATTTGATTCCCCAAATTTATCTTGAGTACATTTTTGAGGGAGTATAAGAGGAACTGAAAGCCTTATTGAATTAGCATGGATGTATAGAACATTGGATTGCATCCTAACATGGAAAAGAGATATTACATTCTCTTTGCCTAATTTTCTAAACATATTGCAAACTCACATTACTTTCCTCTGTTCAGTTAACATTGTAAGCACAGAATTGTGTTAATCTATGGTAGCGAATGTTGTAGCACTAACAAATATTTTAAAAAGCATAAAGATACGGAGCAGTTCATAATTTGTCTTTCAATAAAAATTGTCTGAAAAGATTTACACCTTTTCTGTTGTTGTAAATAAAGTCCTAAATATGATTTCTTATTGCCTATGTCTCATCCGAATAAAGGTTATGTTAAAAACTACCCATTTTTAAAATCAGAAACATCAGGACCAACATCTCCAACTTTTTAGTTTTTATTGAACATTTTTCAACATTTTTCAACCTACACAAATACAAAAGAAAAAAAAGTAAAAATAAAACGAAAAAAGGGAAAGCAAACAGAAGATATAACAAATATAAACAGTTAGAAACAGTTAGAAAAATACACAATATAATACAATTTTACAGTGTTTCATGTCAGAGTATATATGCTGCTTTCGTATTTTACCATTACATATTTGCCTTATTTTTTTTAACCATGACTATAATAATATAGTATATATATGTTTAGATGAATATAGTAATTGTATATATTTTAATTGTTTTCTAATATTATAATATGGTCTTTGGGCTCATTTTTAAGGTTTTCATTCACACTCCTGTATTATGTACTGTATTGGCATGGCAAGGAAAGTCTTAATGTTTTGGATAGGTAGCTGAAAAACCAAACAATTAAATACACAAATGCATAATTATGAACAGCAAGAAAATATAGAATGTGGATAGTTCAGATCTGACATGAAACAGGCTCTGTTACTCAGTGTTTGGAGCAAAATAACTTTCTGTGCAACAGAAAATTATTCTGACCTTTTAAAAACAAAAATAGAGGCAAAGTTTGTTTTAAATTCACAGTCTAAACAAGATCTACTTCCTCTTAGGAAACTAATTTCTTTAGAACTGGATTATAGATTTGTTTAAGTGTACAAAATACAAATCAGCTATATTTTCTGGAGGTTAAAGAGCCTATTGTTTTAAGATATGCTAAATGAAAGCCTTTGGAGTTTTTTTCTGGGCTGTTGACAGGGAAGTAGGATATGAGTCAAAAAGTGAGCTTTTGCTGGATTTGCATAATGATGTAATATAAGGTGTAGACATTATAAATGTATTAGGAGGTTTACATTCATAAGGTGAAATCAGAGATTGGAAGTCCTAATGCGAGTATCTACTATTAGATTGCCACTTTTTCCAATTATTACAGTTTTTACAACCTGAATAAAATTCTTAGTGGTTTGTAAATTAAAAGGACTGAAATATGAATTAAAACAGAATTAACCAACATATAATATTACAAAGCTAGGCCTTTTTATGTAATTCTTTTGCTATTTAAAACAAGCAGAAAGAGTAACATGACATGTATTATTTTATTTTACTATTTTAGGTGTTCAATTGCATATCATTAAATACAATGTTTCTCCAGCATCTTCTCTAGATGATAGGAAAGCACTAAGAAAGATTACTGAGTTAGACAGCTAATTTTAAGGTTAGTTCTAAATATGAATACTCACAAATTAATTCAACTGATTTTAGTGTAACTTGGTTCCAAGTAAATTTGTTTCAGTCTTGAACATAGCATTAAAATATTTTTTTACTTAACAATAATTAGTTTGGTTTACTTTTGTGCAAATGATTTTTAAAGAATCTCTAGAATTTCTAAACCTTGACTTCATTATTGTTACAGAAAAACATTTGCTTGTTAATATAGAACTATTATGTTAAATATAAATTTCAATCTTCAATCTTGAGATCTCAAATTTATTATGCTTATGTTGGAGCCACTAAAGTCTTCTTCTAATGAAATTGTGGCATGGTTAAAAATGTCCATAACCAGTTTGTTCACCAATCTGTCAATTCTTGATGCAAAATAAAATATGCTCTCTTAAGGTTTAGAAACTTAAAAGTGAATTGCAGTTTATGAAAGCTTATGATAAATTTGTTCTTCTCACCTGGAAATAGAAATGTGTAGTAGAATTTATAATTAATTTAGCTAGTACTATATATACTGCTTGGAGACGCGGTGGCTCAGTGGCTAAGATGCTGAGCTTGTCAATCAGAAAGGTCGGCAGTTCAGTGGTTCGAATCCCTAGCGCTGTGTAACGGAGTGAAGTCCCATTACTTGTCCCAGCTTCTGCCAACCCAGCAGTTAGAAAGCATGTAAAAAAGCAAGTAAAAAAATAGGGACCACTTTTGGTGGGAAGATAACAGCGTTCCATGCACCTTTGGCATTTAGTCATGCTGGCCACATGACCATGGAGACGTTTTCGGACAGCGCTGGCTCTTCGACTTTGAAATGGAGATGAGCACCACCCCCTAGATTCGGGAACGACTAGTACATATGTGCAAGGGGAACCTTTACCTTCTCCCTAGAGGTGGATCCAGCAGCCAGGAATGGGTTAACTCAGCCTTAGCCAATGAGGACTGAGTCTGCTTTCATATAAATTTCTTCACCTTGAAGACCTTCCCGCTTTTTTTGACTCAGTCCTGGCATGACTAGACGTGTAGTTAAGCAATTCCTAACTTGCTAGATCCACTAGTTACTTGCGTTTTTTAATTAGAATTTTCCTTCTGTTCCTCCATTGAGAGTGAGCAGTTTTGAATTTGGCGTTCAAACTGCGGCTTGCCGCTTCGCGCCTAAAAGCCTTTAGATCGGCTTCAGAGGCTGGCTTCTCTTCAGTGCGGCGTCCAGGGGCTCGCTCCGTGACGCCCGACCGCCCTACAGCTCGGCTGGAATCGGCGTAGGCTCCTGTCTCCTTCTCTTCGGCTCCGATAGCAGCAGCTTCAATTTCTTCGGCTTTTTGGAGGCATCGGAAGCTCCGGCTGGCCGTTACGAGCTAACGGCCGCCATTTTGGTGAGAGCCTCGGCGCCTCGTGGAACGGCCTTAGCGGCCAGAGAAGACTTTCCGGCTTGATCGCCTGCTGTTGGTGAGCCCCCAGCCCCTTATTTCAAGCCTCGCCATGGCCCTTTCGGAGGAGATGTCAGGACTCTTACCCCTTAATGAGGCTCCGGATGAAGAGAGCGCCCCCAGGCCAAGAGCTCCCAAAAGGGCCTCTTCTGCCAGGGCCTGCTCTAGCAGCAAGCCTGCCAAGATATCTAAGTCATCCGAGTGCGAGGCCTCAAAGCGCCACAAGGCCATGGAGAAGGCCTTTACCAAAGGGGCTAGGGAGGCTTCTAGGAGGGAAGGGGCCTCTTCTTCTCAGACCTTGCCCTCCATCCTGGGGGAAAGGCCGGAACCTGCCCTGTCCCCCGAGGTTCTTTTGGGCCCCACCAGGGATCTCCCTTCCAATCCTCTTTTGTTTGGGGCTTTAAGGGAGCATGTGGAGCCAGGCCTTTTAGATCAGGAACCGGCCTTAGATTTTTACCAGGTTCCTAGGCCTGTTCTGGGTTGGCCCTCTTCCAGTAGGCCTCAATCCCAGCCTGAGGCTACTTTTACCCCTACAGCAGCCGGCCTCCGGCCTGCCTCACTTAGTGACCTTCTAGTTCAGGAGGATGTGAAAGCTCTGATTGCTGATGCAATCAAGCAGGGTATAGCAGCTGGCCTCCAGCAGAGGCCTACTAAGGCTCCTGCCCCTCAAGCCAAGGGGCTCCAGGATAACCAGGGTTTTTTCCAGTTGGAGGAATCCCTCAATCCAGATGTTTTGGATGATTCTGCCTCTAGTCAGGGCTCTGTCTTGGGGGAGGATATGCAGAGGGAGGTGGAGTTATCTGATGATGAGAGTTTTTCTCCAGAGACTCCTGCCTTTGTGGGGCTTTTCAAACCCCAGCTTTTTAGACCAGTTTTACACAAGGCCAAGGTTTCTACTGGCCTGGGCATTACTGCTCCTTTGCCTTCTACAGAACCTTCTGCTCCTTCAGTCCCTTCTGACCATCTGTTTAAGGAGCCTAGTGTCCAGTCTGACGAGG
>JANHFT010001835.1:144143-154995 GCA_032467955.1 Pseudoxenodon macrops | reverse complement strand
GTGCAAATGGGTGTGGAGCCTTCTTGGAACTGCTGAAAGGAGCTGTGTTGTAGGTAGAAGGCTCCACACCCATTTGCACCACTCAGGTGACCCTGAAGACACAGAGAAACCTCCAAGTGGCCTCAACGTCCCTCTAAAAGGATGCAAAGGACCAGCTGTCTGCAAGGAGTATCAATCCTTTCCTTCCCCACCATCCGGTCAGAGTTGAAGAAGCTTCTTGGACAAGAAGAGGCAAAACGTCTTCAAAGAAAAAAAACACCAGAAAGTCCAGTTGCCTCTTGAAAAAAAGCACCTATCTGTGTTTGTTGGTTAGTTAGTTAGGTCAGAAGAGTGAAAAAACGGCTTGATGGCAGATAATCCTTCAGTTAGGTTCCAAGATTGCTGATAAACTCTCTTCCAACAAGCCCTGGGAAGCAACATGTAATGAAGCTGCTCCCTCTTGTGTTGCCAACAAGAGTTTTAATGTCCTTGGGTGGTGTTTTCTTTTCTTTTCTTTTTTTTGATAAGTGGAAGTTATTATTTTTATAACGGCTGTCATCGTTACGCCCTATTTACGGTGGTCAGGCCCGGAAGCATTTAGCAATCGATTTGGGAGAGCTATATATAAAATCTGCCTTCCAGCTGCTGTCCTTGCACGAATCGTAAGCCTTAAAAGCGCTTAAAAGCAAAATAAAAGCTGTTTTTTCTGGAAGGCCAGAGTCCTGCAGGAGGGACAGTAGATGCTTCAAAGAACTCAGCTCAAAAAAAGGGAAAGAAAAATCCCCATCTGGCAGCCTTTATTGCAGGGCTGAGTGTAAGTAAACACCACTCCTTTTCCTGGCAAGGTTTTCCCCTGGGGCTTTTTAAAATGGGTTTTGCATTTCTTATCATTAGAGACAACCTAAAGGTTTGATTTGGTCCTTCGCTCCTTGCCTTTCTTCCTAGTAAAAATTTATCTCTTGCAAAGAGAGTTTTACGGAATAAATGTCTGCAGATTCTCTTATCATTCAGGTCAGGCTTGTCTCAAAGGGGGATTTTTTTCCCCAAAATACAACTGGATTTCCTTGGGGTTATTATTATTTTATTTTTTCCCTTTGAAAATGTTTCGGGTTTGTTTTTTTTAAAACAAATTTTTTTTTAAAACAAACGCACAACTTACGGAGTCTGTTGTCAGAGTACATATTTATACCTTTACATCTACATAGTTTTTATGAAAATATCATCATATTTATTTAACTATTAGTTTCGTTTCACCATCACGTTTAATACTTAATTTTTCTCCTCTGTTCCCTTTCTCTTATATGTGTTCACCTAATTTTGCAACAACTTTCCGACTGTTTCTCCTACTTACCTTCTTTCTTTCTCTCTCTCTCTCTCCCTCTCTACTTCCCTTACCCGTTTCTCTCTCCTCTTCCTACTACCTTTCTACATCTCTTCTTCTCCTCCTGGATATTCCGTTTCTCATCCAAAAAGCTTTGGGGCTCCATAGAATAAAATGACTTTTTTAAAGAACTGATTCTCTTACTTTCTTAAAGCAGCTCTTTATATATTTATTTACTTACTTACTTATTTTATTTTATTTTATTTAGGGAATTTATATTGCCGCCTATTCACACATGACGACTCGTATAAAAACAAGCAAACTAACAAAAGAAGAGTCATATAATAAATTACTATAATAAAATCACCCCCGATCACATAAGCCCTTTAATGGGCTCCATCCCACTCTGGGCTCCCCAGGTTCGCTGGCAGAACCAGGTCTTCAGCGCCTTCCGGAAGAGTATTAGAGTGGGGGCCATTCTAATCTCTGGGGGAATGATGTTCCAGAGAGTGGGAGCCACCATGGAGAAGGCCCTTCTTCTGGGTCCTACCAGTTTGGGTAGTGCCACCCCATCCAAGACCAAAGGTGGCAATTCTCCCTGAGCCAATGAACCCAGAGCCACGTGGTCTTGCAAGGATTTAGTTTCAACCCATTGCTCCCTATACAGCCCTAACACTCTCTAGGCACTGCAAGAGGGAGGACATGGCATCACTTAACTCACCACAGGCCCAGACATATAGCTGAGTATCATCAGCCTATTGGCAATACCTCAGTCCATGGTGACGGATGATCTCACCCAGAAGTAAATGCCAGTTTCCAAGCAAAATCATCACAATCATGTTTGTGACTGTGGGGTGCTACAAAAATAAATGCCATAAATATGGACCAATCATGAAGCATCCAAATTACGTTTACATGAGCTTGGGAGAAGGGCACTTACTTTAGAACTTTGAACCTGGGTCATAAGTAGCCTTTTTTTGGAGTCCATTGTAACTTTCACTGGTCATAAGTCAAGGACTATCTGTATATAATTTAGGAATGAGAATTGTTCTTTCCCAGTATTAAGTCAATATAATTTCTGATTAAGTAGTCCTCAATTTACAACCACAATTGAGCCCAACATTTATGTTTCTAAATGAGAAATTTGTTAAGTAAGTTTTTTGCCTTGTTTTACAACTTTTCTTGCCATATGTGTTAAGTGAATCACTGCGGTTGTTAAACTAGTAACACAGATGTTAAGGGAATCTGGTTTTCCCATTGTCTTTGCTTGTCAGAAGGTTGCAAAAAGTGATCGCGTGACTCTGGGACACTGCAACCATCATAAATGTGAACCAGTTGCCAAGCATCCAAATGTAAATCACGTGACCTGGGAATTCTGAAATGGTCATAAGTGTGAAAAATGGTCATAAGCCACTTTTTTCAGTGCCATTGTAACTTTGAACGGTCACTAAGCGAACTGTTGTAAGTCGACTGCCTGTATTATTAGGGAATGAGAATAAAGTTTTATAAGATTTATCACCATGTTGTGAGAGGTGAAAAAACTGTGCTTACCCTGAAACACAAAGGTTCACAAAGTAGCTTTTCAAACAGCCGAACTGTAGTATAACCAGAAGCCTATAGTATGTTTCCAAAAATAAATGAAAATTTTGTTTTTGTTATTAATCAAATGTACTATGTAGGAATTCTGTAATATCAACTTGGAGAGAGATGAGATGGTTTTCATGAAATTCTGGCAATTACAGTGGTTCACTGCAGTGAAACAGGTATGCCAGCAGATGGCTTAAGTGTATAAATTGGAAAACTGCCTCGTTTATATCATTTGTATTTATTCTTTACACATTTGAATTGAATTAAAGAGTCGGTATGGTAGAGTATTGAAGTACCATGTTTTCCCGAAAATAAGATCCTGCCTTATATTTTTTGAACTGCAAAATAAGCGCTTGGCCTTATTTTCAGGGAGGTCTTATTATTTTTGGGCGCATGGAACAAGGAGGGGCTTCTCTTGTTGTCTTACCTGATTTCCAGCACTGTCTCCCTAACCCTAACCAGAGGAAATGGCAAGGACTGGCTGCGCTTGCGGTTAAATATTTTCGGGGAGGGCTTATTTTCAGGGGGGCTTATTTTAGCACATGCACTCAAAAGCACGATTGGGCTTATTATCAGGGGATGTCTTATTTTTGGGAAAATACAGTAGGAGTGGAGATACACATTTTTGTCCACCTTCAATCTTGGAAGCTCACTGGGTGATTTAGGCCTGGTACTCTTGTCTCAGCCCAATATACTTTGCAGGTTGTTGTTATTGTGAAGAAAAATGGGAGGAGGGAGCATTGTGGAAACCACCTTGAGCCCTTGTATAAACAAGGTGGGCTATAAATCTAATCATTGATAATAATAATCATTGGATTAGTTGAAAAAAGAACTGAATTTAATAATTAGTCATCCTATTTTTTAATTTTATGAACTATAAATCATAGTGGTGATAAAATAAACAGTGTTTTTTACAAGAACAAATCTAAAATAATTTAAATTAAGTTTGTCCCAAAGCTAATTTTTCAGGTGGAATATTCAGCGACCCTGTTATTACGAACTAATAATTTGGGCAGAAATAAAAGCCTTTTTGCGCTACTTTAATAGCTGCAAATAACTTTATGAAGGAATACACATTTCAATATTTACTTATTTCCCTACTATTGTGTGTTGTTTTAATGTTTTGAAAGACATTTTGAACATCTTGATAGGCAAAATACAGCCCTTGACTTAAAACTTCCACCATAGTCTCAGATTGAGGTTACCCTTTGATTCAATAGGGTTAAAAATAATAACAAAATACAATAACAATAAGAAAATTTTTAGTATTTGCTGAATTTGGTTTGACAGGTTTAGTAGCAAATATTTGTTTATAACGTAATATCCTTATTCTTTTGCAGATCAAACATATAACACGGTTATACCTGTTTGTTTGGTTTGTTTGCTTTTCACAATGAGCAATTCAAAGAAATAAAAAAAAATTCTAGGGAAATTAGATACAAAATTTTGTATGGCCCTTTAGAGAGCAAACCTTTTTAGACATTTAACATTCTTTACAGAAGTCAATATATATTATATTAATTTATTTTAATATATATTGTATTAAGTTAATAATAATATTGTATTAATGCATATATCAGACATTAATACAATTGAGAGAGTCCAGAAATATTTCACAAGAAGAGTCCTCCAATCCTCTGCTCGCAACAAAATACCTTATACCACCAGAATTGAAATTTTGGGCTTAGACAACTTAGAACTACGCCACCTTCGGTCTGATCTACATGTAGTTCATAAAATTATCTGCCACAATTTCCTACCCATCAATGACTACTTCAGCTTCAATCACAACAATACACGAGCACACAATAGATATAAACTTAATATTAACCGCTCCAAACTCGATTGCAGAAAATACGACTTCAGCAACAGAGTGAGCAATGCTTGGAATGCACTACTGATTCTGTGGTTTCATCCCCAAACCCCAAAAACTTTAACCTTAGAGTCAACTGTCGACCTCAACCCATTCCCAAGAGGCGTGCATAAGCGCACCATTGTGCCTACAGTTCCTGTCTTACTGTTCTAATTTATCTATTCTTACTTTGTATATGTTTTTGTTTATATATATACACCTGCTATCTTCTACATGTTTGACAAACAAAATAAATAAAATATAGTTACCTAATAACATACATTGTAACTATCTAAATTAACTTTATATATTCTGTTTTATAGGAATCAAATTATTATATAAAATTATTCTATTTCTTCTTAAGAAAAAATTTGTCATTTTTATTTCATGTTATGTGTAAGCACATTGAAAAGGATTGCTTCTAGTCCAGAAAAGAATAAAATACAAATTGTGTTTTGAATCACCAAGTATTTCTAAGGGACGTCTACTAGAGTGTTAAAAAGTACTGAAATATTAAAAATGGTTTATAGAACCTTCATATTCAGCTGTCTCAAATGTCCTGGTAGTATGAAATCTTAAGAGCTTCATCACATTTTTTGCTTTATTTTAGCAGAAAAGAAAATGGGGTTGTGTTACATTTCAAGCAGAGTGCAACAAGATTAGAAACTCATCTTTAAAAAGTCACTGGCCTCCGTTTTTTAAAGCACTCTGATTCTGAATCATGACCCCATTGATTGTAATTGCAGTATTCTATACCAGTTGCAGTTCCAGATCATCTGCAAAAGGGCTGATGTTCAGCACATTTAAATTGAGCACGATCCACAATATGGAGAATGGTACCTCCTTTCCACTATCCCCCCCCAAAAGGCAACTGGACTTTGTTTTAAAATAAAGCCCAGTTGCCTTTTGAAAAAGCACCTTTGAGACAAACCATGATCTGGATGACTGAGAATCTCCATAGATTCTTTTCTACTGTGTCTCCATGAATAAACTACATTGAAGGAATAAGATGTGTTTCAGGAGGAAAGGACTTCCTTTTGAGGAAGCATCAGTCTCGCACTGTACAAGAAGTTCCCTCTGGCTGCACACTGCATAAACCGCATTCACATATATCATGCAGTCATATAATTTCCTACAATGTTTGTTCCTTCTTTTGCTCTCTTTATACCTTACCTGTGTTTCCTCAGGCCAGCTATTGAGATGCCTTTTACTACCGGTATCTAGAGCAGACTTAGTAGTACCGTGTTTCCCCGAAAATAAGACAGGGTCTTATTTTCTTTTGACCCCCCCCCCCGAAATAAGCGCTTGGCCTTATTTTCAGGGAGGTCTTATTATTTTTGAGGTGCAGGAGATGGCGAGCATGGTCACCTCATGGCTGCTGCCGTGTTTTGGGGAGGGCTTATTTTAGGGGGAGGGCTTATTTTAGCACATGCGCTCAAAAGCCTGATTGGGCTTATTATCTAGGGAGGTCTTATTTTCAGGGAAACAGGGTAGAAGTTTTCATTCTGCAAGTGCCAACAAAACAATTGTGTATGCACACGCATGTGGAGACTGTTTAGTGGCGAATGAAAGAAACCATTGGCAAACTTGCAAGAGGATGCAGCTACTTTAGTATTCCTATAGGAATACCTGAAGGAACCCAATGGGCTATATAATATAAGTTATCTTATTTATTATATTTGAACAAATGAATTCAAGAGTATGCATTTTTAATACTTTTACCTAGTTAAATACCCCCAATAGATTTATTACAATTCACAGTATTTATCAAATATGGCAGGTGATAGTTGGGTATAATGATAGTAGTAGAATCCATCTGAAAAGGATCTTTAGCTGCCCTCTTCTATTATTTTGACTCTACATTTCTAACTATCTTGAGACACTCGTTCCCTGATTTAAAAAAAGTAACTTAGCCAATCCTTGCATTTACAACCTTTGCAGGTTTGTAAAGCAAAGGAAAGCTGAAATAAGATCATAAGCATATTTGCGGTTTCACTTACTGACTGCTTTACTTAATGACTTAGTTATTGGTCCCAATTGTGGTCTCTGAAAAATACCTGTATGCCGTAATAGAAGTAAAAGGGTAAAAAATGAATATAGGTAGATAATTGCTAAAATGGGTTCAGCTGTTTAAAAGTATTTGAAAAAAAGAAATGAGCAATATTTAAGTGAACAGCATGGTTTGAAGTGTGAGAATGATTCCAGTAGCTCCCAAGGTAGACATAGACCAGAGTATCTTGCTAAATTTGTGGCTGCTTCCCAGGTGTCCACTTCAACTACTTTCCAGGTGGAGTGTTTGGAAATACATTGGTGTAACTGAATGGAAAAAGTGTAGTTTGGTTTTGTCATCAGATATTATAGGATTTATACTTAACCATGTCAGCATATGTGACAAGTCTTGTTACCTTTTGGCTAGTTCACAAGCCTCTGTGGTTCATTATTCACATCCAGAAGATTGCAAAAAGGTTGGCTTATAAAATGACTGTGGTCCTAGTTTCTGTCTGAGGTTTTCCATTAATATCCTAAACTGGTTCAGTGTTAACATTAGTCATAAATGTAATTTTAAATTCACCATCTGGTTGGCAGAAAGTTAAGAACTTGAATTTTTGGCTGTTATTCTGTTTATAGCTGTCTCCAATCTCCTGCTAAATATTTTTAAGTATAGCTTTCTAAAATATTGTTCTTCAGCCATTTTGTGTGCTGTCTGAGCATGCAAAGCTACAATATGCTTTGTTTTTTGCCAAATGTATTTTGTGAACCCAGACATTTTGGCTTATTCATCAAAACACACTTAAACAAACCCTGGACTGTATGGATCTCGGGATAACTCTTCTGGTTTGCCTTTTCTGAACAGTATGAAAAAGGACACACGTGGGTATCACATAACTGAAACATCATTTTCCGTATAAACTTGGAATTCTTGGAAACACACTTTTATTAAATACTCCAGTACATCAGAAGAATTATATAAACAAAAGTACCTGTTCTGTCTGTGCAATTTTTCTCTGTGCAATTTTCCTTACATACGGGGATGCTTGAAGACAATTCAAAATATACAGAGAGTATATCTTGTATTCTGACTGGTCAACACAGCATAGCAGTATAATGTTACTGTGTCAGCTGATTTGCAGGTTCAGTTCAAATTGCTGATTATCACTTATAAAGCTCAATGTGGTATGTATCCCTTTTACATATGGGACTATTTCATTCAAATGTAATTTATCTCTCTAGTACATCTTGGCTAAGGCAATAGACTGAGAACTTCCTAATTGAGGCACTGTATTAGAGACAAAGTTCTTGGAAGCTAAGCTTCTCAGTATAGATAGCGAGTCACTAACTCTAGAATAGTCTTGAGTGTCATATTGCAGAAGATTAATAAAACTATTCACATTTACGAAGCCATCAGAATGAAAATTGCCATTTATAGGAAATGAAATTTTGTGGGAAATAAAGCCAACTGGTTTCTCTCTCAACCCTAGGAAGCAGGCAATGGCAAATCACTTCCAAAATCTTTCCGAGAAAACAGAAGAGACTTGTCCAAGCAGGGAAGAGAGAGAAAGAGAGAAAACGAGGGAACACATGATGAATAAAATTTGTGTTTTGGGTTTTTGTGCGTGTGTGTGGTTTTATTGCTGGGATGTAAGCCTCCTGCAAACTGTTGAACAGGCAACACGTGAGTGAGTGAGTGAGTGAGTGAGTGAGTGAATGAATGAATGAATGAATGAATACTGGGCTCAACATAATTGCTGTTTTATATAAAACGATACTGCAAAAATGTTTTTGACATTTCGTGTGAAGGTATAAGAACTAGGAAGGAAAATTACGTTTGTGAAGGTTTAACTATAAGATTTTGTTTTAAATTTAAATAAACAATTTTGACATACAGGGTAAAAGTAGTGTGTTTTCTATGACTAATATGTTTGTTCCTTGGCTATTCATGGTATTCACAATGCTAAAGTTCAATGGCATCAATACTATTTCTGTCCTCCTTCAAAATCCAAGTTTTACTTCAATAGAGTGCTACTGGGAAAGAGATGGCCTATACGATTTAGATTTAGATTTTTGTAGATATAAACATAGTAATTTTTCCAAGACCACCAGTGCTATTTTACCAAGAAGTAGTTGGCAATGTATTGCTTGAGTGGTAGTTCCTTTATTATTGATAGCCAGTCTTAAAAGACAGAAGCTATCCACCACCAGCATATATTTATTGCCAATTTTAACACAGTTTAGAAACACATAAATGCTGTCATGTGTGTTCCCAAAAGTAAAATAAAGACTTCAAGTAGAGCTCATTTTCTAATGACTTTTTGGACACATTGATGAAAGTATTTGTCGGCACTACAGAAGCAGGCTGCCATCTCCTTCTTTAGCGATGTTTTTTGATTTCCCAATTGATTGATTGATCAGATAAGATTGCCCATCTTACGAAAAATTACTCTGGGCAATGTACAGAATTATAAAACAGTAAACATATAAAAGAAAACAGTCATTATTAAAAAAAAAAATCACAAGGATAAGAGAGAATAGATGTTAACAGCAATAATGGAGCCACTTCTAAATCTCACCATTTAGCATACGATAGTGATTTTCCTTGAAGATCTACCAAGTCCAGAGATGGTAAGCCATCTGCTACATTGATTTTCTAAACACAGCTTCTGCTAATGAAGTCTGGGTTCCATATTAGCTTGGCCAGCTTTTTCAATAAAAAACTCTCTGTTTATAGAATCACGTACCCACTAAGATCTATGAAAGATGTGAACAGGTGTTTACCATCTGTTATATATTTAGTAATAAGTGGTGTAGAACGAAGCAATTGACTTTTTATGGAACCCAGATCTAAATCTAGCCTGTTCTTCCACTAATGTGTTCTTCTATTGAAAAATAATCCACACTAATCAAGTGCTTTATTACCAATGTTCCACAAGAAGAGCTCTGTCAGAACATTAATGCAAGAAGCATAAACACACTGCAGCAGCCCGGAACATCAGAAAAATGAAATGGATACCCTATACAACAACATCTTCCCCCCACAAAAAAAGGATACCCATGTAATTTTATCAAAACATTCTTGACCACTCAACTCACCACAGCACAACACAAGTTATGGAAAGGTACCATATATCGAAAACATTTTAGAAACCACCAATAGACTATTACAACCGCATAGCATCATCTTAGTGCACAAACCAACTAAAGCCCTCAAAACATTTTAATAAACTGAAAAACGTAGTGGCCCAAGAATAAAAAACAGGAGTCACCTACAACATATAGTATAAGAACTGTAACAGCCACTAGGTAGGATAGACAGAAGACTAGCTGTAATGGAATGTGTGGATGACCTTGGGGAAAGAATTGCTATTAGGAAACAATCAGACAGGAGAGGCAAGAGCCCCAGTGGTTTAATGGTCAGAGAAGGGCATTTAGGAAGGACATAAAGGACCAAGCAGTTAATAGTTTGTGGTGGGGAGTTTGTATTTTCATACTTGCGAGATTCTGTTAATAAAATAGAATTAGTTCATCTGGTCATGTTCCCTGTTTGGTTTAATTGAGAGAATTGATACTAGCAGAGTGTAGCCCATCAACATCAACTGATAGTCAGAAGACATGATGAAAACTCCTTAATCTCATAATACATGGACAGAATTAACCATAGTTTCAGTTGGAAAACTGCATCCTAAGCCAAGTTAAATCTTAAACCACTAGTGAATTACTGAAAGCTTGACATTCAGTTGTATCAGCCCATCAATGGACATATAGAGATAAAGTATAGCTTATATACCATTAAAAAGAAACAATAAAAGACTAAGAAGAAAAGAGACCAGAACACATTCTCTCCAATAGTCAATACTCAGATAAGTAAGGATTAATCCTAGACAAACAAGAAGAAACAAATATTTCAAGGAACTACTAAGGAGGAAGCCACACATCCCATCAACACTAGCAGGGAGGGGAGAAGGCGTGGCCAGCCGAGGCGAGCAGACTGTCTCCGGAGAGCTCCCGGAGACCGTTAAACCTCTGCCCAACCGGGGGTCTGTAGCGGACCCTGAACTGTCCTGGAGGGACAGTGAAGTACGGGGGCACCTTGCTGCAGGAAGGGGGAAAAGGCAATT
>JANHFT010001835.1:111754-123028 GCA_032467955.1 Pseudoxenodon macrops | reverse complement strand
TTTTAGCCCATGTGCCGAAAAGCCCAATTGGGCTTATTATCGGGACAGGTCGTATTTTCGGGGAAACACGGTATTAACTAACAGAGAAATTCTGGGAGCACACAATTGTAGTAAAAACACACATCTCCAAAGCATACTTAATTTTTATTGCAGCCAATATTGTTATTTATATGTGACATGAAATGAATATCTAACCATTTTACCCTAATTTTTGCACTTACCCTGTCTCTGGAAGAAAATTAAAAACAAAAAATATGGGTTTATGATTTACAAGAAAGGCAAAGCTACAGGGTGGGTTTTTTTTTCCTGTTACATACATTCAGCAGAGAACAATTAAGGCAATTGAGAGAGAAGCCTTGATTATTTCTTAACATTTTCTTGATGAGGTTTTTCAAAGTGTCTTGCCATTGCCTCCTTCTTCGGTTGAAAGAAAGTGGCTGGCTCAAGGTCACCCAGATGTCTTTGTGCCTAAGTCAGGATTAGAATTCACCATCTCCTGATTTCTAGCCTGGTGTCTTAAGTATGTATTAGATCAAACTGGTTTTCTTACTCACATTGCTGTATCTCAATTGTGAACTTTTTCCATTTTAATATTCTTTATGCTTGAAAAAAGAACTTAAAACATTTGAAAGCCTTCTGGACACTTCGGAACATATTTGGAAAATCATTTGAAGCAACCACTTGGTATATATGGACGTATTTGAACAATTATTTTGCTCAAAAAAGTCAAGGTTGTGATTGGAATTGCACAATTGAAACCTCACTTCTTGTACACACACATATGTACAAAAGGGGTGGAACCTTGTCTGCCATCTTGACATTTTCTGTCCTCCCACCTCCAACCCCTACAAATGTCATTGAAACCAATAGCCCAATATTATGCCAAAGTCATCACACTTCATTGGAAAATCCAGTGAGTTTAACAGCTCCTATGCTTACCAGAGACGAGTAAAACAACTAATGGAGACTTTATAGTCAGAAATATGCTGTTGAACTACATTCCAGCCACTCCCCAAATCAGCATAGAGACTTATGCCAAAATAAAAGTTACATGCGTCATATCAAAAGCACACAAAATAATCAACATCTGATTGACTCATTTAAATGTAATGCTACAGGCTTCTTGTCACCTTTTGGAACAGCCCTTAGCAAATGGTATTTCATAGGGCACTAACTTTTCAATGGAGAACCACCAGGGGGCAGTAAAAAATGCTTTATAGTATAAAGCATAGTATAGTATAGTATTATACTGTATAAAGTTTATACAGTACTTAATTGATACAGGGTAAACCAATTTTCATTTGTGGGACTATTAAGATACAAATCAGATCCTTTTTGATGGACTGTGTTGTAGATGTATCCACTCGCAATTCTTATTAGATAGACATTTCAGCCAGTAAGTACTGCTGCCTTATTGTTGTAAGAGTAACAATGTTCCTTGGAGGAATGAGCAAAGAATACCTGGCATTAAGGCATTATCCAAGGCATTAAGGCTACCCAATTGCCCAGCTAAAGCAAGCAGACACTTATAGTGTGTACCAGTAACATAGGGAATTGTTGGGAGTGGAAGATCTCGAGTGACATAAGCAAAGGCATCATTTTATACTGTGCAGAAAAAGGCAATAGTAAATCACTACAGTATTTACAAGAAAGCACATGGACATAAGGCTGTATGCCCTTCCTTTATTTATTTAACTTATATGGTAAATAAATATTGAGGGATGGATTGGAGAAAAGTGTACATCAATAACCTACATTATGTTTATGATACTGATATTCTGGTAGCCAAAATGCAAATGATCTGCAAGCTCTAGCAATTAAAGTTAAGAAGTACAGTCAAGAAATGGGACTAAAATTACATATAAAGGAGGCCAAACTCATGAAAACAGATACAGCAGCTAAAGTTAAGAATATGAAGATATTGTACAATTCTTCAGAAAATGGCATGCTGAGTGGGGGGTGGGGGTTTTCTTCCTGTGACAAACAGCTGATTTTGCCAACAAAACTAGTTCTTTAATGGCATGCTCACCAGATTTCAACAGGAACAACTAGGAATGAGCTAAAATGATCTTTGGATGACCATGTACCTACCTGGAAAGAGGAATCTCAATGGTTGCAATTGTTGGTAGAAGCAGCTAAAGAGTTGTATCTCCATCTTTTCCTTTCAGCTTTGCTTTTTTTTTAAAGCACACCTCGGTTTTAAGTTTTAATTAAGTTTATTTTTTTCTATTTGACTTTCATTTTCAACTGTTAATTGACTGGTTGAATGCTGATTTATATTCTAAGCCCTTGCTGAATTTCAATGTGTATTTTTTGAATCTTTTTACTGCTTTATTTTGCAGTTGTGAATTACCTTTGCTTTCACTGTATAGAAGTCGGTGGCGAGAGGACTCTCCTCTGGGTAGTGAAAGTGATCTAATTTGATTTACATTTATATTGGATTTTTACTGCAAGGATTTTGTGTTCTATTAGTTTTTAAAACCAATAGTTTGCATTTCTTTTAACCTCTGATGGGAACTTCTTTTTTTCTATTCACTTTTTACTGAGGGAAATATTATCTCAATTTTTTTCTGAAGTCATTCTGTTCTGGTTCATCTATTTCTCCTGTCCTTGAGAAACTATTTACCTTTTGTTGGGAAAGCTCTTAAGAATTTAAGAAGACTGATGGAGATTGGGGAATGAACAATCAGAAAACAATTTATAGGAAGATTCTTTGAACAAATGCTGCAGAGGTATTCACAAGAGATTTATGACTTTGGGGAATGAGATGCAATTGTTGGAAAAGATCCCAGAAGAAAATGTTTCATCATTAAGAATCAATCGAGGGATATTTGAACCTGAACAGATCAGAGGTAATGATTGCAGCAGTTTATGGCAGATCAGAAGCCGTAGTTGGCTTTCTACAAAGATAAAGACAGTAACATATTGTTAAGAGTGAGCTTCGAGGTTTAACTTTGCTGTTGGTTTTACCCGATAACTATTTTTTCTTATATAGTAGATAGATGCCAGGTCAAATTGGTTGGATAAACAGTTGTAGAAGTTCATAAACTGCGAGCCTGTTGCACAAGGGAAGGGAACACCACTCTTGAAATATATTTTATCAGTATTCAACTGAGTGGGATCCATGTGGATGTTTTCAATGCACTTTTTAATGTCTTTAGTTTTAATTTTTGTATTTTTCTTTTTGGAATTTGTATTTTAACTTTGTGAATATTTTAAAAGAAGAAATAAAGATACTGAAGTGTTAAATAGCTTCTGCCTTTTAGAATCAATGTTAAAAGAATCAGCAGCCAAAAAATAAGCTGTAAGTAGATTATCAATTAATACCTTAGAAAAGATATTTAGATGCTATATGTCTATATGTACAAATTATGCAGGCAATGTTTTTTCTCTCTGTGTACTCTGTGTAAGTTGAATAAATGAGGCAGAAATATTGACTTTTGAACTTCAGGATTAGAGAAGATGCCTGAAAATATCATTGGTAGTCAAGAAAACAATTAAATGGGTCATCTAGTTCTCACTTCAAGCATAAATGACCAGCTCAAATAATCATATCTTGGACATATTAAGCGAAGATGTCTGAGCACATACAGCCTCCCTGGCCCACTCTACTGACTTAATGCCCTTAGGTACAGAGGATTCTACCGTTACCTTTGTGGAAATAAGATGAAATGTCAGTTTGTGTGTATATAAACTGAAAATAGGCATCAAAATATCCTGGGGGGGAAACCTGAAATAGTTTTCTTGAAAATGGTTCAATCACATTTCTCACTGTCAGGAGATAAGATTCTTTAGCCTGACTTATGTTGGGACTCCAGCTTCCAGAATTTGTCATTTGTCAATTTGGCTATGCTAATGAAATATTCAAGGAGCATTCAGGATTCATTTATACTAATGCTCAAGTATACATTTATACTAATGAACGAATATACATATTATTGACTATGTCTATATTAGGAATAGGGGACATGGTGGCTCAGTGGCTAAGATTCTAAGCTTGTCGATCAGAAAGGTCGGCAGTTTGAATCCCTAGCGCCGCATAACAGAGTGAGCTACCGTTACTTGTCCCAGCTTCTGCCAACCTAGCAGTTCAAAAGCATGTAAAAATGCAAGTAGAAAAATAGGGACTACCTTTGGTGGAAAGGTAACAGCATTCCATGCACCTTTGACATTTAGTCATGCCAGCCACATAACCACAGAGATGTCTTCGGACAGCGCTGGTTTTTCAGCTTTGAAACGGAGATGAGCACCGCCTCCTAGAGTTGGGAACGACTAGCACGTATGTGCTTTTATCTACCTTTTATTATAATAATTTATTAAATTTGCATGATACCTGCCTCTCAATGATTCTGGACGGCTTACAATACTAAAAAAAAAAAGATAATAAATGGTTTCTTTCAGTCAACTCCCTGACTTGGCAAGTCTTGTTGCTAAAATCAAAATCCTTCAAGTTCTCACTGGTGTTTATTTTATCGTCATTGTTTCTGTCTTTTCCCCCCAGCTTGTTTCTCTATTGCTGCTATGTACCCAGCTATTAACAATTGCTTTTAGCTGTGTGCCTAGAGTCAGTTATATAAAACCTCTAATCAAAGACTAATCTGATCATAAGAAACCAGGGAGGAAAATGCAACAATGATGTTAGATGTTGAATAGCTGTAAATTAGCACATGCTCTTTCTGTGTAGTGAGGAATATATGGACATTTAATTAACAGATTGCTATAAATAAAATTAACATTTATTTGAAAGTAAACCCTTACTACAATTTAATTGGATTAAAAATATTAGTTGTTTTAAAATGCTGCCATTTTACATTTAAAATTTACCTTTACATTTAAAAAAGCATTTTATAAACTTGTAGATTCCTAAAAAAGATAAACACATACGCCATTTGTAACAACTAGATTAAGTCTAGGTAAAAGTTTAGCAATGAACAAAGATTTTCCTAAACAATATATTAACAGAAGAGACTATTTTTTAAAAGAGTCATATTTAAACAGTAGCCAAGGCACTTGAATTAGACATGTATGTAGAAATTGGAGCACTGACTTCTTCTGCATCTTTTGAAGTGTTCTTCCTACAGGGAAGGTAAACAAAGTATTAAAAATAAAATTGCATTAAAAAAAGATGGCATCTACTTTGTAAGTGCAGGGACAATAAGATAATTATTATTATTTAACAAATATGTAATTATTCAAATGAATAAACATTGAACTTCATTTCAAACTATTTACCATTAATTCTGGATAGTGACATTCCATATGAAGCTATCATATTTTTAATTTCATATATATTCAGTCCTAAATAAAAAAAAAAATCACTAGAATTGATAGTCCCAAAGGTGTTTTTTCAAGAGGCAACTGCACGTTCCGATTTTTCTTCAAAGAAGAAGCTTCTTCAGCTCTGATTCCAAAGTGCATTGCTACCATAAATGTCTATGGAGATTCTCAGTAATCCAGGTCATAGTTGACCCAAAGGTACTTTTTCAAGAGGCAACTGGACTTTCTGGTTTTTCTTTGAAAACATTTTCGCTTCTCATCCAAGACGCTTTTTCAGCTCATTTCTTGGATGAGAAGCAAAACGTCTTAAAAGAAAAAAATATATTTTAGAATAGAATAGAATTCTTTATTGGCCCAGTGTGATTGAACACACAAGGAATTTGTCTTTAGTGCATGTGCTCTCAAGTGTAATAGTGTTTTGGTGATGGAGAAGCATACATTCTGTAATCAATGTGGAGTATTTTCATTTGTTCTCCACTTTTTACCTATGATTATTCTATCCATACCCTAAAATATGTGTTTGTTCTTAGAGTGTGTCAACATTGCAGTTCTTAATCAGTTGTTATACAAACTATGAGAAATTTTAATTGCACAATTTGAGATAGTTGTTTCAATACAGGCATACAGGCAGTTCTCACTTACCAACTATTAATTCAGTGACCATTCAAAGTTATAATAGTGCTGAAAAAATAACTTTATGGGCCATTTGTGACCTTTGGATAGTCCCTCAGTCATGTGGTCACCATTAGAGTCATTGTGCCTGAGCTGTGGTATTTTTCTTTTCTCCATTTGCAGAGCAGAGAGTGGGGAAGGATTTCAAGAGAGAAAGCTGTTTGCTCTTCTACACATCAAGAGCTATGCAATCATGCTGACAGTCTGGGGCTGGGAGCCATGGGAGAGCTATGCAAACATCTTACAGTGCTCTCTTAAATTCTCTTTTTCTCCAATCTCTCCTCTTGGGGTTGGGAAAGCAAGCAAATTTTGTAGGTAATCTCTCTTTTTCCTTACACTTGCCCACACCTCACAGTAGATACTTAAAAGAAAATGGCTTCAAGCACACTACTTTGAAGGTCATCATCTTACAACCACAATTGGGACCAGAATTTCCATTGCTAATCAAGATGGTTATTAAATGAGACATATCCAAGTTTACCACAGTTGTTAAGCAAATCACTACACTGAGACAAGTACCATATTTTTCAGAGTATAAGATGCACCTAACAAGAGGGTGGAAATGTTGGTGAGTCTTATACACCGAATACAGCAATTTTGGCCTCCTGAAGCCCTACCCCTGGATCCTATTTTTGCGAAAGATGGGCCCGTTTTTCTCAAAAACAGGTGGCACAGAAGGTTTGGGAGGCTTGCAGAGGCTGGGGGAAGGCAAAATGCCCCTGATTTTGTGAATTTTTTTCACAAAAACAGGGTGGTTTTTGCCTTCCCCCAGCCAACAGAAGCAGTCTGTCGGCTTCCCAAACCCTCTGCATGGCCCATTTTTCGCAAAAATGGGTAAAAAACGGGCCAGTTCTTGCAAAAAACAGGGGGCACAGAGTGTTTGGGAGACCTGCAGAGTACTTCTGGGGCAGGGGATGACAAAAACGTTTTTTTTCTTACTTACCTTTTTGAAATCTTGGTGCGTCTTATACACCACTGCGTCCTATAGTCCAAAAAATACAGTATTTTTTTTAATTATTTATTAAATATGAAGCATAAGTTTTACCCCTAGTGTTACTTAAAGTAGAAATAATATAATTTTTCCTTTGTTTCAATCTAGGGGCCAATGAGCTATCTGGTCTTTTACCTCATTTTCTACCTCACTTTCAGGCACTGGAATTTTGATATATTTTGTTCATCTGTATTTGAATTAGAGCTTCTTCTTTTTTAACAAAAGAGCAAGGAAGAGTATTTTACAACAATTTGGTAACTTCACTGAAATTTTATTGAAATAATTTTGGAATAGTAATACTGTATTTTAAAATTGCTTTATCAACATAATGCACAAAGACACCAGAAATACTGAAGCTAAGGCTAATATTTCAATTACAGTTAAACTGAAATGCAATATTTTTACATTATCATAATATGTTGTAACAAGGAAGAATTTGGAAACCTTAATTTGAGTTTGAGACAAGCCACAATTTGTCCTAATAATTTGTTACAAACCACTAAAATAGATCTCCAGTGATATATTTTATAAAGTATTTGGCAAAATGAGTCAAGACCTTATTGAACCAGCCCTTTTGCGTTCAGATTCTTTTTAGCTTCTGTTCAACTGAGTTTAATAGTTTAGTTTTTGGTTGAGCTCCCCTCCCCTCTCATTTTGACTGTTGGCAGTCTTTGGTTCCCTAGAGATGGAAAGGCATGCATGTATACAAACATACATAAGAAAGCAAGCAAGCAAGCATATTCTTTATGTAATTGGAATACATGGTTGGAAAATAATCAGAGATAACAGCTGATTAAAGAAAGCCAGGATGGAAAACTTTAGTGAACTGATTATATTGAACCATAAATTATTACTTCATAAGTTATTACTGCACCATTTACTGCTAATTCCAGAAGATTTCTCAGTCAATAGGACACATGTAGGATATCTAGAATTTACAATCTAGCCACAAGTGATGAATTTTAAATCAATACCGCGTGAATACACATGCAGGTTGCTTTGGTGACAGCGAGACTTTCTTCTAAAACTCCAAATAATGTTCTTCTCCCTTCTCTCTGAGCATTTAAATCAAACCAATCCCAAAAATGAGCAAATCCCCTAGTACAATGGTGTGCTTGTCAGTAGGTCTGCATCACATAGTGCATATATTAAAAAACAGCTGTTTGGTGACAGACTGCTAGCTGGGAAGTTAAAGCTGAATGAGGTGGTTAACCCGTATTCCTATGCTCCTGATAAAGTGCTCTGATAAGCAGACTGTAGTGGTGAAAACTAGCTAAAGAGCCAAAGACTGCAATTCTTTAAAATGAATGGGGGTGTTGTTTAACAAAGGCAGCTTTCAAACGTTTTACAGAGTTCCCCTCTTCTTCTTCTTTTTTTCTCCTTCCTCCTACCTTATCCAGTGTATGCATAGATTTATTCACTGTTTTATTATGGGATACAACAGTGACATCAGTTCTGGGTGTTCAAACTTTTGCAAGATAAGCAGATTAAAAGGGATAAAAAGAACTAAAATTTTAGCATGCTTTTTTTGTCATTTATATCGGGACTTGATTGAGTGTATGAAACAGAAAGACAGAAAGGGAAAACAGTCTTTGCTGTTTTAAAAAAACAACTTTGTTGGGTTGAACCACAGGTCTGTAGCTTATGGGCATAATTTGTACGTATTTTTATTTTGAAAAATTCATTGTAAATATATTACATTTTTTCCAATTTCAAATGTGTACTATTAAAAATAGTGCAGGTATTGAGTGTATATTTCTAAAGAACAAGTTGATGATTTTAGAGAATATTGAAGTAGTATTGAAGAATTAGGTACATTCCAATGGTCAATAATACATTTGACTGTTTCCCAAAAAGCATGAATTTGGGAAATAAGCTCAATAAAATCCATAGATCCCAATGACCTGGTAAAATTAATTACAGTATGGAGTCGCTTATGTGAGATAGATGGTATCTAAATTTAATAAACAAATGATAAAGTATCTGTATTTTAGCCTTAGTGCAAATCAAAATGAATACGCACACATACAAACACAAACTCACATTCACACAAACATATGCATATATCATTATACCAAATACATTGAGAATTAAGATGTACTCTTAGGAATTACTAAAAAAGTTAATTTCTAGGTATTTAATATTTTTAGAAATGACAGTCACTTGACAGATTTAATAACTTTTTCTGTTTGTGCCAGATTACCAAAATTAATATTTTGTTAATGTTGAATTCTGCATTTAAGAACACCATGTACAACACGTAATACCTAATATTTAATCGCAAAAGAATATATTGGTGTCCAATGGATTTGGGCAGCAAGTACATTACCGTAATAAATCTTGGATGCAAAATCAACAAACAAGAAAAAAATTAAACAGTATACCACCAAAATGGAAGAACAGGTTGGAAAATAAGATCAGCATTCTAAGATGAGATGCAAGTAAGCTAGAACAGATGAAAGAATCTGAAGGAAAAGAAGACCAAGAATACCTGATCAGAAATGTCACTTAGAAACAAAGAACATCAAGGAAGCACTGGATATAACAAAGCTATAGCTATAGCAAAGAAGATCAACAGATATGAAGCTTGAATTGCCAACTATAGGCAGAACTTACAATAACAGCAGAAATGGTAAAGAAAAGGACAAGGAAGATCAAGAATTGCTCAGCACCAGGTGAAGGTGAACTCAATGGTTTTGTTGGAAAAAAACTGACTAGTCTATACCCACTCTTTGCTCATTGCTAAGTAGTTGTTGAACACAAACAACCAGATCTACACAAGTAGAATTCAAGCTAACTATTTCATTGTATTCTGCCTTCAATATAAGAATCTCCTCCAGTTGCTTACCTTATCCTGGGAACAGATAAATAAGGTTCTGTGGACCTTTTGGGGATGGGTATCAGAAATAAAGAGAGGTGGGGAGAATAAAGAGAGAGAGAGAAGAAAGAGAAAGAAAAAAGGTGAACCAATGGTTAATTGTATTGAGTTAAACAACAGTATTTGGGTTGAATAATAATATTGAAATAATTTAATTTAACCCTTTTATATCTATACAGCTAAACTATTAGTAGTTAATCTCCTAAAATATTCTCTCTTGCTTTTTGTTGTTATTGTTGTTGAAATTGCTTGCCCTTAATAGAAAGCAACGTGTACATCCTGCAAACTCATTTCCTTATTTAACATGGGCATCCTTCCTTTACTGAGAGATGCTTCCTCTTATATTAGGGAAGTTAGAAGCAAGCTTTTGTAAGTTCTTAATGGCACATCCCTTCCAAATGACCTTTGTCCCAAGCTAACAGTTTCATGGAGTTACATAAAATATCCAGGTATATATAAATGCGAATGAAATTTAAAAAGCATACCATATTCATCCCATAAAAATGACACCTCTTATGCTGCGATACAGTAATTACTTTTTCTTGACACAGAGAACTGTATAATTTTATGGACAAGTTTAAACATTGTTCAGATGCTTTGGAGAATCTAAATCTTCCAAAAAATGCGAAATACTGTGATTAAAAACATGTTACAGTATATATACACTATGCTATATGCGTGGGCCCAATTACTTAACACTTTTTTTCAAAATGAACTAAAATCACAGTTCTAAATACTGTATGGCAAAGAATAACAGCTAAATTATCCAATAAACATAGTTTAAATAGGTCTTGCTGATGATATAGACTTTTACTTGTTTTTTCCCCTTTTACTAGTTCCTGTGAGTTTTAATACCTAATGTTAGCAATGTCCAAATGAAATCAATTTCATATAATGGTATATTTTTAATATTATATTGATGAAAAAATAATTAAACTTTGAAAAGAGACATTCCTTTTTTTAAATTGCTAAAATTATATATCTACATTTTTGTGGGTAGATGATTTTTGTTCGTAAAGAATTGCCATAACTCTGATTAATAAAAATAAAAATATTGTAGTCAGAATTTTCCTCTTTTTTCAAGCATCTTAATGCTAGAGAGATCATAAAGTGTTTGGTGTTAACTTGGAGGTTGATTTTTTTTTTAAAAGTACAATTCATCTTAAGCATACTTAGTTCTTTCAACATCTGCAGAAAAATAACACTGTTGATTCTTAACTTTTGAATGCTGACTTTTGGGGGCTTAATCTTAGAGGGCTGCAAAAATGGGGCTCAACATACCCGTATTTTTCGGAGTATAAGACGCACCTTTCCCCCCCCTAACAGAGGCTGAAAACCTGGATGCATCTTATGCACCACATGCAGCCTACCCAGCCACTCCCACCCTTTGGCCTCTGCCTCCCAGCAATTTACCTCTTTGCAGCAAACATCCAGAGCCTGATTAGCACAAGCAACT
>JANHFT010001835.1:77681-93222 GCA_032467955.1 Pseudoxenodon macrops | reverse complement strand
CTTTCTGGCATTAATATACTGCCATAATGTACATTTCTCCAATTCTTTGCTATTTCTATGGGTCAGGTACACATGCAAGAAATACACCGCAAAGTGTATATCATCTGTACTGTTTGCTGGGAGGCAAATTGCTGTGAGGCAGAGGCAGATTTTTTTTTCTTGTTTTCCTCCCCAAAAGCTAGGGGCATCTTATATTTCGGAGTGTCTTATGCTCCAAAATATATGGTATTATGTGATAATTGGCAATTATTTTCAGATCCATGTTTTACTTTGGAGAGTTAAGATTAAGGGGATGAAATGCATGCATTATAATTTGCACTGGCTAAATTTTATCTGATTTTGCCTCTTAGCCTCTCCAAATGGAAAAATTGATCCAACATCTGGAGGGGTTCGGAGGTTTCGAAAGATGAAATAAGTGGAAATAGATTCTGTGAGGTTTAAGACACCGTTTGATCCATTAGTCTCTCATCCAAGAAATGCTTCTGAAAGATCAGCCCTACCTATTGCTGAGGTTGAGGACTGCAGCCACAAATATACTACTAGATGTAGAAGATGACCAGGCTGAGGCCGAGGGAAAGGTCAAATGCGTCATGAATCCTTCCATACTCACAAGAGATCTAAGTTCAGCCCACCTTGGATTTCTTTCTATTCTTAATAGAATAGAATAGAATTCCTGCTAATTTCCCTTGACTGTTAGCGGTTCAGATTTTTATACAGAGTTTAAGGTTACAATAAATCTTTAAACACATTTGAACTGCTGGATCTCTGGATTTCTCTGGTGCTTGACACTAAATGACTACATGCACATCCCACAATGAAAATACCAAGGGTGAAATCCAGCAGGTTCTGGAGAACCAGTAGTGTAAATTTTGAGTAGTTCGGAGAACCTGCAAATACTACCTCTGGTTGGCCCTAGAGTGAGGTGGGAATGGAGATTTTGCAATATCCTCCCACCAGGAATGGGGAGGCAATGGGGATTTTGCAGTGTCCTTCCCCTGCCAAACCCACACCCAAGCCACGCCCACCAAGCCACACCACGCCCACCAAGCCACACCCACAGAACTGGTAGTTAAAAAAAATTGGATTTCACCACTGGAAAATACTCACCTTTGCTAAATTAACTACAACCGATGTGAGGATATGTACATTCTTTCCAAGGCCATATTCTACAGACTAGGCACTGTGGTAACCATAGGTACTCTCATGCTTGTGAATCATCCTCTGATAACCCATCAGAGTCAATATACACATCATAAGTTATCTAAAATTGACTTTAGATTGCATATTGGTCCCTTTGCTTTCTTGAATACCATAGTACAAATATTCTAGTAGTTTCAAGTTAGAGAAGAGTCAAATCCTCTTTTTTTTTGCCTTCTGATGAATAAATAATTTATAGTGGCCACATCCATGCTAGCAGCCATTTCCCAACACAACACCTCTGTGAATGTTAATTTACGTGAATTAAATCCACAGGCCCAAAATATTGTCTTGTTTTTAATTCTAAACAACTTGGGAAGTACTCTGTGAAAAAAGACAGATGGAGTCTAAGGATGAATGATTCTCTCTTTAAACATGGAGAACACGGAGAAACAAAGATGTATTTAATTACCAAGAATTAAGTGAAGTTTCTGTAGTTATAGGAAGGTGAGCATAACAACTATATCAAATCCCTTCTTATGATTCTGTAATAAAATGGTCAACTGAAATGTAATAAAAAATAGACAGAAATGAGACACATTATGAATCAGCTGACTTTAACGAGTTCAAAGTTTCCATGAAAAATGGATATTTTAAATTTTCAATAAGCAAACAAGAAACTCCTATCTAACCATATTCAGGTCAAGAAAGTTTAAATGCCAACTATGCCTGTAATATAGCCATCTATTTCTAAATACAGGTAGCCCTCGACTTACGACCACAATTGAGTCCCAAAGTTTTGTTGTTAAGTGACAAATGTGTAGAATTTTGCCCCATTTTGCAACCTTTCTTGCCACACTTGCTAAATTAGTAACCCTGTTGTTAAGTGAATCTGGCTTCCCCATCAATTTTGCTTGTCAGAAGTTTGCAAAAGCCCAGAACATGTCAAGTGTCATAAATATGAACCAGTTGCCAAGCATATGAATTTTGATAACATGGATATGGCAACCGGTTGTAAGCATGAAGAAAGGTCGTAAGTAACTTGTTTCAGTGCTGTTGTAACTTTGAACGGTCACTAAATGAAATGTTGTTAAGTTGAAAACTGCTTGTAGTGTTTATATTTGAAAAAAATCAACGCCGTGGGCAAACTTTCTAATGCATTTATGTGTGCTGCCTTGAGTTATTTGCAAAAATAATAAAGTTGGGTGGGATACAAATAAACAAACAAACAAACAAACACAGGCAAATACCAGGATCAGGACTAACTCAAAATAAGATCATGCAATATTTTGTTATGTTTTCACAATTCTGTTTAAAAATATTTAAATTAAAAGCCAGCAGCTATAGTTATTTTTTTTAGTCAATTTAAACTAGTTATATATATTTAGACACCAATGTTTTTAAGTAGAGTACTTTGGTATTAAATGAAATTTGGGACCTACCTCCTCGTTGTACCAGCAGTGTCACCTCACTTCCTTTAGGACATTCAATCAGCATATCCACAACTTGGTTGTGAGTTAGATTCTGCACATTCTTCTTGTTGACTTCAACTATAAGGTCCCCTTCTTTTAGGCCTCGGCACCTTGGGCTGTCGACAATTTGCTTCACTCTCTGTCCCCCACCCCCAGGACTGTCTGCTATAGTGAAGCCAAAGCCCATTGGCCCTTTAATTATATGTACAGTTATGAGTTCAGGTTGCGTTGCTATAGAAGAAGCCAAGGAGACGGTGTCATTGGGGTAGCCGTGGGATCCATTGGAAGAAACCTCAGCGGGACTGCTAGGTCTCTGCTCTTTCATCCCGTTGACTTTCCCTGTTTTGCTACCATGGCTTGCCGGAGAGTCGTAGCTTTCTTGCCCGTTTACAATGATTGGTTCTTTATCCAAAATGGCCACAGATGTCACCAGGCTTGTGTTGGGATCATCTGGGTCAAAAGGCAGAGGATAGCCTCGGCACAGTTCCAGGTCCACGCTGGCACCGATAGGAATTGACTGGAAGATTTTGACCACTTGAGCGTGGGTGTGGCCCAGGACACATGTGTCGTTCACGCTGACAATTACATCTCCTAGAGAACAGATGGTTGAAACTCTGTTAGTTTATACATACAAACGTCTTGTTTCATTCAGTGCATAGCAAAAGGAAGAAGGCGGAAGAGGAACAAGAACTAGTAGTTTTATCAAATATATATTACTCTATCTATCTATCTATCTATCTATCTATCTATCTATCTATCTATCTATCTATCTATCCATCCATCCATCCATCCATCCATCCATCTATCTTTAAATGCATTGTTCAAGGAAATGTATCCAGGGAGTTCATTTATCTTGGCATCGAATAACTCAAAATGCTATGTAACAGAGACAAAGAGTTTTAGCTTATCAATTATTAAAAATTATTGTAACAATTTTTCTTTTTGTGAAACTAAAACTTATATAGCCATTTTTCACAACACATTCAGAGATTATGAGAAAAGGAGGCAATGAATCCAAAGCAGAATATTAAAACTATTATGTTTATATTATATTATATTAATATTTAATATATTTTAAAATTCAGAAGTTACCTTATATAACTAAGCACATGAGCTCCTGGGGACAAAATACTGTGTTTAATGCTGTGGGTGATCGAATTCAATGTTTTGTGTGCGTATTTCTATTCACAGCATTTTTGGGATATTTGTTGTAACTTCCAAGTTTTCTAAATGAGCGGTTGTAAATCAAGAACTAGCTATAGTTTTCTTAGATCTAAAATTCCTCAGGAACAATAATAGCATGCCACATAAACTGGAAGAAACACTGTTATAATAGTAAATATATTCCAACATGAAAATCATGAAATATTCCTGTAGTAATATAAATTTCATTCTTGAATCAGAATAAACTAACTTACTGATAAATACTTTTTTTTAAAAAGCAGAATCGTTTTGATGACTGCAATGGTTTTAGCAGTCAGCTTCATTTTTAGCCAATAATAAAGATGAAGGAATTCTTGCTTTTAGTTGTTTTAAAACATCTCAAAAATATTTTTTGACAGATTGGGTTACAGTTCAGTTCACTTGGGAAGAAATATTTTGATGTTTTTCTTTTTTGAAAAATAAATTGCTTACATAAAACTCTTTTGCCTATATAAAATGAGGTTTTAAGCAGATATGGGATTATCCTTCAGTGTCCTGGAAATTTACTCTTTGCATTTTTAAGCTCTAATATGTTTTGTCCCTTCAAAAGGTTTGCTAAGTGCAGCATTGTTTGCGTACAATTATGACTCACACAATGAAGGACTTTGTTATGAATTCTATCCATTAAAATGGCAGGATATTTTGGCTTTGACATAGCACATGTTTTAAAGTACCCTCAAGTCCTTTCGATTTAATTCTCCGCTATTAAGAAATTCTGAACATTGTAATATTTTGCCTCTACACTGTAATGGCTTTATGTCTGCGTGATTTGACAGTACAACCTGTTTATAGTGCTATGTATGGACACATTATATAGAGACACTATCGTGTGCTTGATATTCTTTTCTTTTTGGAGGGGAAAAAACCCCCACCTTTGGCCAGAATAGAATAATTGAGGTTTAGATTCTGGTAGACTAGTAAGTTTTCTCTAGCCTTGTATTAGTTAAAGGGACTCTTGATTAAATATTTCATGATTTCCATTTTGTTTAGAAGACAATTGAATGTACAGAGGCTAAGTAGCTCTTTTTAAAAAAATCTCTGTCCCTCTTCAAAAAAAGAAAAGAAAAGCTTTTGAATCAACGTTGATTCTTGGTGATTGCTTGAAGTAGTCTCTGCAGTTTCCTTGGTTAGATTTCAGAAGTAGTTCACTGTTGCCTCCTTCCTAGGACTGAAAAGGTGACTGGCCTAAGCTGGCTTTGTGCCTATGGGTGGGATTAGAATTCCCAGCCTCCTGTTTCTAACCTACTCCCTTAACCACTAGACTAAACTCGCTTCTCTTTGTTTCATCTAGTTTCCATCAATGGTTAACTATCAGTGGTTTGACATGAAATTTTATAAGGAGGCAAGGCAATCCCGATTTTTTAAAACACATCACCCAGAACAACTGGCAAAATGTACTGTAAACAGTGTGGAACAAAACTGTGGAATGGAACGTCTAGTTTTTATCCCAAGAATTGTGTTATTTCCCTTCTTTTGCTTTGAGACAAAAATTAAGGCAAACTAACATGATTGAACTGCCAGGTAACTACGCAATTTTTCCGTGGCTATTCTCCCATTAGGGCAGAGAAAAAAACCCAAGAGTTTCCCCTCATGCCTGACAGGCTACCTGTTTCCATTTTGCCATCCAGTGCTGCAGGCCCATCAAGCACCAAACTCTTTATCTGGAGAAATTCATCTGGTTCATCTCCGCCGACCACAGTGAAACCAAAGCCTCTGCTGCTTTTCCTCAGTTTGGTGTGAATGAACTTCCCTTTCAGTTCAGAAGGGTTCCGGGTGAAAAATGGTTTCCCTGCTGTGAAAATTTCAGAAGTTTATAAATCAGGAAAAATAAATGCACTCGTTTCTCTACAGTATCTTTCTCTTCTCTAACTTCTGCCAGCAGCGCAATAAACCAACTCCCCACCAGCACTGATGATGTTAGCTAGTTTGGTAATGAAATGTCTGCAAGTAAACAACCAAGGTCAGAGAACACCAAAGGGCCTTTATTTCAACCCTCAGCTACAAATATTCTCCTTTATCAATGAATGAACCCTCAGAAGGATTAAACGTTAGAACTTGATTGAGCTTTCCTCTTCTGAGAAGTTCTTCACACACCCAAACATTGAAGAACACAAATGGGAAAATCTATAGTGTGAAACTCAAGACAAACCCAATAATTCTGAGGTGGCAGCAGAACTGAGACCCAGAAAATATTGCTTATTCCAGGTTTTAGAAGAAACAAATTCCAGTCAGGAAGAAAAAGTGAAATCTGATGTGAACTTTTCATTCTCTGAATTCACAGCATCATTTACTATTTACTTTGCCATTTACTTCTCAATTGTCTCACTATCTTGCTTTTCTTATTTTGGCTGGTGCTGTACCTACACAGGCCTACTCACCCTTTAATTTTTCTCCTTCCCTCCCTTCTCTCAGCCATTAAGACTGCTACTATTCCAACATGACTTATTCCAATGGCCTGTCAGCTGATCTTCCCTGCACCTTGCCTTTCCCTTATAATGGTATGTGGGAATGACCTTGGGAGACATTATATAGAACTGCAATCCAGACAACAATCTGATCAATAAAAATTGAGACAGGGAGGAAGAATAGAGACAGTAGACTTCAGAAAGGCCTGTCCCTGGTTTTCAGAGGAGTAGAAGTGAGGGACAGGAGAGATATTTTCTGACTTGCAAGATTCTGTTAATGTAATCTTGCAATAAAGATCGAATTAGTGTTCGTTGTCATGCTTCTTGCCTGGACTAATATCAATCTGTAACAGTCACTATGAAGGGCAGAAGACCAATAGCAATAGCACTTAGATTTATATACTGCTTCCCAGTGTTTTACAGTCCTCTCTAAAGCGTTTTACAGAGTCAGCCTATTGCCCTCAACAATCTTGGTCCTCATTTTACCCACCTCAGAAGGATGGAAGGCTGAGTCAACCTTGAGCCTGGTGAGATTTGAACTGTCAAATTGCAGTCAGCTGACAGTTAGTAGAAGTAGCCTGCAGTACTGCACTCTAACCACTTCGCCACCGTGGCTCATATTAATACAATACTAAGTACTTAATGATCAATTAGCCATTTCACAATAACAAGAAGAAACATTAGAGGTTTATATGCCCACATTCTTCTCTCTGCCCCTGAAAATTATTTGTCTTGGAAGAATGAGAATGTCCTTAAATGTTCCAATATCATCTTTTAACATTCCTTAATAAATCAATGCTGCTGATAATGCCAAAATTTTGAATGGATAGCAAGGACATGCTTGAGTCTAAAGGTGTAATGAGATTGATTGCAGTTAGGCAAGGTTGACAGGAGAAAAAGCATTAGGTTCATGGTCTAGACGTGACAATGTAGGCTGAGACAGAGATAAGTATGAAGCTGGAGCCTATTCCCGATGTGCGCATACGCAGAGCTGTCAGGAGAAGGGAACAATTAAGGAACAGGGGTCAACTCGTGAGTAAAGGCATAAGTGAACGCTGAATGGCCCCTCCCATAGGGAATAAATAGGAGCTAAAGGAATCTGTTTAGTGATTTTGTGAAGCAAAAAATTACTGCTAACTCTTGTGACTGCCAGGACTAGTCCCTGTTAAGGTTTTAGAAGTAATTTGATATTGCCTTCTTTGTAGAGCTGACAGAAAGTTTCTGGCCTAAGGTCACCAGTTGGCTTTGTGCCTAAGGCAGGCAACAAAGGGTCTCCCAGTGTCTTATGTACTATACAAAACTAGCCCTCATATAACATATTTAACATTGAATTTTATTTGGTGTTATATAGAAGGGACTTAGATCCTGTATATCTCACTCTTCCAGTGGGATTATTGATTTAAAATGTTTATTCCATTTCCAGTTAAATTTAGGACTTTTTAATGTCCCACCAGATGTTTTATCTTCTACGGTATATATTTGTAAGTCACTTTTTATTTCTTCCATTCAATGGTGTCTGATTCTCGGAGAACACCTAGACCTGGGGTGTCAAACTCATGCTGTCACGTGATGTATTAGGGCTTTTTTCCCCTTCGCTAAACTGGATATGGGTGTGGCCAGCAGATGATGCATCCGGCCCGCGGTCCTCGTATTTGACAGCCCTGACCTAGAAAAATCCCTACAGTTATCCTGGCAAGGTTTGTTAGAAGTGGTTTGCTCTCCTTTCCAGGACTGAGAGAAAATGACTAGCCTAAGGTCCCCTATCTGGACTTGTGTTTTGACTAGACTGAACTGGAACTCACAGTCTTCTGGTTTCTAGCCTAATGCACCAAACTGACTCTCAGAAGCCACTCATCCAACTGAAGTGGTATAAAAGTATTTTAAATACTTAAGTAAATAAAATATATGCACTTAAAATGCCATAAGAAAACCAGATGGAGGATATATGCACTTAAAATGCCATAAGAAAACCAGATGGAGGATTTTTAGTTTAATTTAAAACTATTGGTATGTTTAGCTGTTATAATGTTCATTTTTTACATTTTTAACAATACATTGTATCTGTATTCATTGACATGCTTTTAAAAAGAATTCCTGTGGTTACAATGTTAAATGCGTGGCCATGTTAAAATGTAAAGCTCCTCCTTTTTAATGATATGATTCCTGCTTTTAATAGTTAATTATATTACCTCTGTACAGTAAGTATACAGGCAGTTCTTGAATTACAAGCACAATTAGGACCAGAATTTCAGTTGCTAAGTGAGTCTCAACCAATTTTATCACTTTTTTCCTTCAGTTGTTAAGCAAATGACTGCAGTTGTTAAGTGCATCTTCTCTATTTAGTAGCTGTGTCTCTAGTTGCAGATCAGTGGAGCTCCAGAGCTTTAAAAATGGGTTTCTACACTCTTGACACTTATATTTATCAATGGGTTTTACAGATGTCTTCAGAAATTTATTTTGACTGATATACCTCTAGAATCTGTGTGTTGAGAACTTCATGCTATGAGGGGAGACAAAGTTGTGAGATTTATAAAGGGCAAGACTGGCCGCAAATAGCCCTGATATTTTAATGAAGTATTTATACAAACGTCCCTATTTATCCCCTTCACTGATTTGATTGAAAGCAGGGAAGGAATACTTCTTCACATTGCCACATTACATGCTGGAATAAATGAAACAAGCAGTAACCTTTGGCGCTATTTTTTCATTCAAACTACCTTTTGTTGTGATGAGCTTTGATAATATTGCTTGACAAAGTTATGCAAAAATTCTATAGGTGGATGTGTTAGCTGACTAAAAGTAAAACATAGGCAGTGGTTATTTTGACATAAATAAAGTCTCTATTTGAAAGTGTTTAATTTAGGCAAGAAAGTGATTTTCATAATGATACACAAGAGCTCTTTCTAATCCAAGTCATATGGCATTCATTTACAAAGCACTGCAGTTGTGTCTACAAGTAGGTGTTACTAATAGCTTCCTTTTCTTCAAGAAAATTATACTCATCTGTTTCATAGCTCCTGTAAGATGTTGCCTTTTTTGAAAGAAACCTCCCAGATAGAAATAATGGGATTTAAAACAAAATCAAGCAAACCTCTATATCCATTTTTGTATTTGTTAGTGTGAGAAGTGTTTAGTGTCAGAAAGCTATAAAGGCAAAAAAATTAAAATGCTTTCCTCAGCAAAACCATCTGGTTTCGTTTCCTGTGCTTCAATAACTGTATGTGAATTATTATCAAGATTACTCCCATAGTTTTCTAAGTGGTCTTGGAACACTGGTGGTCTTAAAAAACAGTTGGAATGATTGAAGAGTTAGGTTTTCTTTCAAGTATAAAATTTCCTAGTTGTGACTCCCAATTGAGAAATTAAAAATTGCAGTCATATTTTGGAAGGTAACCAATTATTTTAAGATAAACCAAAATAAAAAAAATTTAAGCGTCAGGTACAATGCAGCAGTGTTGTCCACCTAATAGATGGGTTCTTCTAATGTTCTTAATCAAGCTTGCCAGATTCATCTTATATAGCATACAGTTGAAAGAGTTAAATTTATGGTCATGAAGTAACCTGAAGATGCAAAACAATGGAAAAGCATAACCTTAATTTATTGATTTTGTCTTTTTTCTCTCCAAAATATGGTTTTGAATAATTACATTGTTTTCTGAAGAATGTGCAAGTACTTAGTGAACTGTTGTTATCCATTTTCAGATAATATCTATCTACATATGATAATAACCACACTTGTAAGAAGACATTTTAGAAGATCTCAGGTATACAGTATATCATTTGTAACATCACTTTTAATAGTTCAGGAGACTTCAGGAATACGAACATTTGCAAAAAGATTGGAAAAATAGTAGTGTTGGGGACCCTTCATTGTAAAATGTTAATATTTTATACTGCTTTGTAGATATGGGGACCTTTTAGCATACTGACTAGGTTTCACAATTGTGCATGAAACAACTGTGATTCTTCTTCAGTGTCAAACAACATTCCTCAAATCTACAGGGTATACTTCATATGCCACTTCTAGTTTTAGAACAAATACTTGAATTTTCAGCTATAGGTGTTCTGGGATGTGGCTTGACCTACCAAATAATGTTAATTATCCAAAGATAGAGCAGTTGAACTTTCCAACTGGTCACCTTTGGCGGGCTTTCAACTTTATCTCAGGAGACTGGCAGCTCTGGTTAATGGGATAAATAAATGGAGAAAGTTTATTGCAGTCAAACAGTGCTACTGCATGGTTGTTCTTACTCTTGGAGCCATGGTGGCACAGTGGTTAGAATGCAGTATTGCGGGCTAATTCTGGTTACTGCCAGGGGTTCAATTCTGACTGGCTTTCCATCCTTCCAAGGTCAGTAAAATGAAGACCCAAATTGTTGGGGGCAATATGCTGAATCTGTAAACTGCTTAGAGAGGACAATAAAACACTATGGAGTTGTATATAAGTGCTATTGCTAGCACTGTTTCCCTCCATTTTAGAATGCAAATACGTGGATATCACATATAGCAGCGGTGTCAAACTCAAAGTCCCGCATGCTGGATTCAGCCCATGGACTGCTTAGATCTGACCCATAGGGCCAGCCTGGAAATAGCAAAGGACCAGCCCATGGTGCCTCTTCTGGCCAAAACGGGGCATGGGGAGCCACATGCTCAGCCCCCGCGTCACATTTTTGCTGGCAGAGTGCTACAGGAGGCCGTCCAGGCTGAAAATGGGGCATGGGGGGATTCCCCACAGCAAGAGTTTAATTCAAATTGCAGCTTCCTGTAGGAGAAAAGCAGACAGAGCTTGGAGATGGAATTAAGCGCATCATCCACTTAGAGTTGTTGCATTGCCACCAACTCTGCAAATCCAACCCCCTCCTCAATTCCATTGACCTTTATTTGGTGCCAATTTAGTGTTGAACTTTAGTTGACCAGATTATTGAATAAATCTTCTAGGCCACAACCTACGTATCCGAATTATTTGTGCCCAACATTTCCTTTATCTTTACTTAATTACCTTATTAGTAACCTTTGATTTTGACTGTGCCCAGAGGTACCTTGGATGAACTCAGAGGTGGAATTTCCCCATATTATTCAAAACATTACTGTATCACAGCCATGCCCTCAGAAGCTAATTTGTTTTTAAGATTCACCCCTTGCCTCTAAAAATGTCTTTTAATCCCTGGTTTAAATTAATATATTGAGTGGAAAGTACACGGAAGACTTTAGACATAATTTAACTACTATTATTGACTTAACAATTCTTTAAGTAGTGTGTTTGTTCATTCTTCCTGTACAGATACTGTGCATTATGTACATCTGGCATTTTTGCATTTGACATCCTAAGATTCTTATAGAGGAGAAGAATCTTATCTGCTAGAATGGCAAGCCCACTAATATGAAAAAGGACTCAAGATTTATTTTATTAAGATGCAGATTACTTTTGTAATTTAAAGAAAAATTCCTAGAAACGTGTCAAGAACATCTTAAAATTTAATATATTTAATATGTTAAATCCACAATATTGCACGCAACTGGTAGATATTTTGTGCATATGTTACATAACTTGTCCATCACAGATATTGTGAAGAAGACAAAGCTCACTAATAGTGAAAGAGCAGCAATAAACTTGTACTCCTTATTCTAAGCTACCACCTACCACAGAAACTGACTTATTTACAGTATGCTGAGCTTCTTTCGTTTGTTAGTAGGTACAACTTTTCCCATTTTAAATCATATTTTCTGAGTTTATTTATACTGGTTTTACATATTGAGATTTGGAGGTCAAAGAACCTAATCAACAATTATAGTAGTCTATCCTTGTATTACTTGGATCGCCATACAATTAAATGCACTTTTATTAAACATTTTACCAGCTCTTCTAAAAAGCATAATAGTTTTCGGGCCACTTATTTACTTATTTACGGTAATTTAAATGGGTTCCCATCTCATGAAAGTGACTCTGGGAGGCATAAAAGGTAAAGCACACACACCCCAAACCATAATATCTGAGATCACAATAGCAATCCTATCTCATAAGAAGGCAACATTAACCAACAAAACATGCCTAATCATGTGGTCATCTGATTCTATTTTCAGTTGAGATTGTTAATAGGCTCCAATATGCTGGATTCCTAGTCACCAATTAAACTTTTAAGTTTATTTACTGAATATTTGCCAAATGTTATCTTCAGATTTTGGTTTAGTTTGGCTTTTGTATGAGATTAGACCACATGTCTGTGATTTCTACTATTAAAACTACCAGTTCCCATCCGAATACCTCATATTTGGTTATGATAGTTGGTTTTATGGACGAAAATGGAAACAGGTGTTTTTTTTTTACAAGCAGTTGCTGTCTTTCCCACCTTTCTAAACTCAAAAAAATCCTGAAAAACCAAGTAAAGTAGACTGCAAATAATTCAAGTGTCATACCAATTAACTTTGATGGTCCAATCTCAGCATGTGGTGAGCGGGGAGCACATCAGATTACGCACCCTTGTCTCATGTTATCAAAACATCAGTGTTCACTATGTGTATAATGAATCAATCAGGTATGACCATAACAACTAAAACATTAAAGAGATGATTTTACTGTTTTCTATTTTTAAAGTTAGAGTCGTATTATTTTGGCTTCTATTATTTTTCATTATAATGTTATAGTTACGTAGCTTGCCTTAAGAGGATTTTAAGCTTAAATGCAGCCTTAAAGAGATTTTAAAGAGATTGGTTTGCTTGGTTAATACCCTAATATGATTATGATTGTTACTTTATTTAGGTGAATAATGGAAGCTTGGTTACACTATTACTTATACGTTGACAGTTTGGGCACATTGTTTATTTGCTTATTCATCAAAAGTGAGTTTGATTGGGATGAAGGAAGATCTGTTATCATAGGACATCCATTTAAATTAGATTGGCAGACAATAGAACATCCTCTCTAATGAAAATAACTCATTGGGGAAAGTATCAACCATGTTTCTTTGAATTTTACTGAATACAGATGATAGCTATGATTAACCCAAATGAGTGGCTAGGGATTTATTGTTTTCTTAGAGATAAGACGTGCATTTCCTTCATTGGCACTTCTGGCAAATAGCTTGAACTCTGTTAAACGTGTTACACCATTGTTTAATATCATGCCTTCAGCTCTTTTACTAAGGATTCTTTTTTTTTTAAAGGCATTTTGCCTTCTATTACAATTGTCTGAACTGTTTGTCATTTGAGCCAGAGAAATGTGGAGGTCCTTTCTTTTTATCATGCACTCTGTGTCCAACAGTGCTTTTTCTATTCCATTGCTTGCCCTTCTCCCCAAAGCTGAAATAAATCAAAGTTGGTTGAGACTCAGTCGCAATAAATCAAGACCTGTCCAAAACTGGAGCCTGCCCAGTCAAAATGTCATAGTTTGGCTTTCACTGAGGATTAATTAAAGGGCTGATATAAAGCCCAGATGTGCTTCAGGAGAGTAACAAAATGCCTGGTGATGGCCATACTAAAAATCAAGGCTTCTCATGAATCTGCCCACCCAAGTGATGAAGAAGTATAAGATTTTGGAAGGAAGAAAAGTGGGAGAAAAAACGAAGCAAGTGTGTTCTTAGATTTGTTTTTTGTTTTTTTTAGATCTTCTGTTTTGAAAACAAGAGAAGCTCAGTGCTGCAGCTTTTCTGGAAAAGTAATGTTTTTGTAGGTGTGTAAAACAGCAGTAGAATCAAATTTCATGATTAACAGCTGCCTTAATTGGGATGGAAAGGAAGCTGATATAACACATAATCCCAAATCTTTATTGTAAAAATACCTTTTGCATTCCTTCTTCAAGATAGTTTTTCAAAATTCAAGACATTTACTTATTCATTATACATATATTTCCTTTTAGTAACAAATGAATGTATATCTCATTCACTGTATAACTTACATAATTTACAAAATATATCTATTTGAAGTCTTCATATTTCCCACAAGTGATAGACTATTTTAAAATGTTAATTAAGATTGGATTATTTTTATTTTTGAGTTGTATCATCCTCTCTAACCAGTTTTAATATTAAAAATGTAGTTACAAAATGCTATTGTTTTCTCCTGTTCAAAATCACCTTTTTCGCTTGTCTGAAATTTTCTGTAGTTAATTGGATTGAGATAGTAGCTATAAAATTTGCATGAATGAATGAATTCAAATCAAGATAAATATTTTGCATTATTTGCTCAATCTCTTGAATACAATTATAAATAATTTCTCTATGTCTCAATGGCATTGCAAGTTATTCCTGTTTTGCATAGATCTTAGATCAACTTATGGACTGCCCCTCTTTCTCTACACCCAAATTTAGAAGCAACTCAGACCAACTGGCTAGTATTTCTTATCACTGCAAACTTAACTATCTTTTCTATTATCTGACTAATAGAACTAATGAGATGAGGAAAGAAAATCATACATTGGAATACCCAGCATCCCATTCTGAAGTTAAAACGGGGAAAACCAATTAAATGAAAATAATAAGTGAATAAAATATCTGAACGAAAAATGTGATAACTTCAGTAACACTTGAAATTACAGTAGTCATAAGGAATTGTAGAATTGTTGAGTATAAAAATAAAAGTAAAATAGCAGACATTTGCTGCTGTTATCCAGGGTCAGGGCAGATTGGTGTCCCTCCTGGTCACCAATTAAAAATAATACACAATACACATGAGCCATGGTGGCACAGTGGTTAGAGTGCAGTACTGTAGGCTACTTCTGCTGATCACTGACTGCCAGCAGTTTGGCAGATCAAATCTCACCAGGCTCAAGGTTGACTCAGCATTCCATCCCTCTGAGGTGGGAAAAATGAGGACTCAGAATGTTGGGGGCAATATGCTCACTCTGTAAACTGTTTAAGAGAAGGTTGTAAAGCACTATAAAGCAGTATATAAGTCTAAGTGCTATTGCTATTGCTACTTAAGACGATGCATTTTTCATCTTTTGGGCTATAATGTAAAGTTCAAAAAATCAAATTCTCTTGTTTGTTTGTTTTTTATCTTAAGATGGGATCTAGCAAAGTGTTAATTAAAATGGAGATGTCTTAGGGTGCCCTGTTTGAAATTCTGGCATTCTTTGGCATTTGTGTTACAGTATGGATAACTTTTTCTCAAATGAGTAAATAGAAAAATAAAATGAGTAAATAGAAAAATAAAATGAGTAAATAGAAAAATTAAAATTAAAAAATGGTATTTTATACATTCTAAAAAAAAAATTATAATAAGTTTTTTATTTTCCATAAGATTAATTTTTACATTTCATTTACATATATAACATTTTACAGATCATAATACAAATTTTTCCACATTATCTTACCCCCCCCCCTATATCAT
>JANHFT010001835.1:53759-64806 GCA_032467955.1 Pseudoxenodon macrops | reverse complement strand
TTGTTTGTTTTCTATTTAACTCCTGGAAACCACATTACAATCCATAGATGTTTAGACATACAATGTTATTCTGACATCTGAGGATAAAGTCTGGGGCTGAAGGACAATAATATACGTAGAAGGAGAGATGGTTGATGCAAGGAGGGCATTGCTTGGGAAATGGAAAAATAAATAAAATAAACGGTGGCTTTGAGTAGTCAGTCAGCTGCTGAGGTTGGGCCTGTTGACCTTAAGAGAAGGGAGAAAGAAAAAGGGCATTTATTTTATGAGTAGTTCAAATTGCTTTTTTGTAATTAGAGCCCCTAAAAATCATCCATGGATAAGTAGGCCAGTGAAAGGTGGTATTGAAAAGAACTCAAATTCCTATGTGTTCTTTTTTTTGTATAACACCCATACTTCCTTTGATTGCATATTATAAGGGGTAATAAAACCGAGGGCAAAATTACCTGTGATTTTAAATATCTAGGGCTTGGGGAGGGGATTTAAAGTTGCCCCTTTTAACTTGAAAGGGAAACAAACCATGATTGAAAAGAAGAAGAAAAAGGATAAACAGTTACTTATCCTTCTCTTCTTCCAGCTGAAGAGAAAAAGTTAAGGGAAGGGAACTCCATCCTTCCTCCAAAATATATATTTTTTAAAGCCTTGAATTATGTTTCTCAGGAGAGAACGGACATATGCAAGAAAGAAGAGAGTGGATAGGCATCCTCTCTGGGACCCCAACAGTGAATTACTTCTACATTATGATTCTGCTTCAGGGCACAACCTGAGCAGTGTACCTGCTCCCCAGGTCCTGCAGACAACAAGAATAACTAGGTTCCTTTCTTCTGTCTGTACGTAGTTTGGTGAGGTTGGTCAGGTGTCCAGTTCTCCACACTATCCGGTGGGAGAAGGCAGGAGAATAGAAAGAGGTCATGTTTTGTTTCAAGGAAGGTGCTCATGTTGCTGTTTGCCAGCAATTTTTAGCGTTGGGTAGAAGCTCCATTATTGTACTACCCAAAAGAAAATTCAGGTGGATGGCTGTGTTTTTAACCACAAGGAGCCTAGTAGACTGCATAGCTCAGAAACAATAAGTGACTGAGCAGAAGCAGGTGTTGAGGCTCTCTTAAGCAGACCAGTCTGCCCAAGGAACTTGTTACTAACTCTTGATTTGTATGCATTTCAGCCTGTCTGCAGAAAGAGCTGGTCAATTCACAACAGTACAATTAGCACTGGTTTTTTTGCTTACTATCCGTTCAATCCTCCTGCTTTGTTTTCTCTGGGCAAGGAAGGCTGAGTAAATGATGGTACCAATTATCTCCATTGGCTCACTCACTTGCCTTCGCCCTGCCTATTGCGTCTCCCCTTTGTATGTTTTTTTTTCCAGGCAGGAGGAAGTGGAAGTGAGTAAAAGTTTCCCAAACTTAGAAGAATAGCAGCCAAGTGCTTGACTGATCACATAATTCTCTCTTCCCATTCACCCCCCCCCCAAACCTCAAAATTGGGTGTGTTGTGTGTACAACATGCTGGGCTAAAATAATTAATTTGTGGCTCAGCCTAAGGGACTGAGTTCATTCAGTAAGTTTTGGATAGCATAATAAGTGGTCACAGCCTCTGGGAAGTATTTGAGAATTAAACTGAGGAAGAAAATCATTAAGCAGAACCATTTTTTAAAAATGGCTATGAGTCTTCCATTAATAGAATAGTCCTGAAGGGGAGAAGTCCAAATACCAGGAAGACTACTTCCTCTAGTGTATAATATGTTCAAACTTACTATGCCTAGAGAAAAATGCAAAGCAAGAAGATGGGGATCTTCCCTGATAGGTTGGATGAGCAAGTGAGAGATGGATACGCCCAAAGGATAAGGCCTAAATGGAGAGAAAGCAGTTGGATGAATTGATGGAGTCATCAGCAAGTACATCTGAGTCAGCACCTGAGCAATAGGTAGATTTCTTCCTTTTAAAAGAATTTTACAGTCAGATTTTCAGTTTGGATAAGCATTTATTGATCTGTTGTTCTCCAGAAGGGACAAAATGTAGAAGAAGTACTAAGGTGTGTGTGTTTTGGGGCAGGGAGGTTCCTATAGGACAGTGATGGCGAACCTATGGCACTCGTGCCAGTGGTTGCATGCAGCGCCCTCTCTGTGGACACATGCACCATCGCCAGCTGCTCTTGTTGTTTCCAGGGTATGCCAGCCGGCTGGTCTTTGCGCATGCGGGACACCTGGTCTTTGGGTTTCCGGTGCTCTGGCATGCACGAAGACCAGCTGGCCAGCACGCATGCTCGAAACCCGAAGACCAGCCGCCCGGCATGCGCATGCACACCAGCCAGCTGGTCTTCAGGTTTTTTCTGGTGCTCCGGCACACGCCCGTGTTCTAGTTTGGGCACTCGGTGTCGAAAAGGTTCGCCATCACTGCAATAGGATGTCCCTTCTTCTTCAAACTATGATCCACATAGATTAACAGAGATTGTGAATCACAGTTTAATTGCCTCAGCTCACTAATGGGCTGTTCTTCCTTTAAACCTAAAACAGCAGCATTAAGTACAGGTAGACCTCAACTTACAATCACAATCGAACCCCTAATTTCCGTTGCTAAGCAATTGTTAAGTGAATTTAGCCCCATTGTACAATCTTTTTGCCAGAATTGTCAAGCAAATCACTGTAGTTGTTAAGTGAATTACTTTTACATAGAAAAGTTTTCATTATGTAAGATTCCTCCATTTTGTCTAATACTTTTTTAACTACAGTCTTGCTTAGCAGTGGAACTGTTGGGCTCAGTTGTTATAAGTTGAGGTCTATCTGGATACTGCTCTATATGTTCTAGTTTAAAACTTTGACAATAGGAGACTTCATTTGCAGGGCTTTGTCATTTGCTTGTTATTTGTTGGCAACATTTGGAGCACATTCCTGTCAGAATGCCTCAGGAACCATCGATCACAAGATGACTCTGCACTTATTCCCCTCTTAATCAGATATTTTTATAGTAAGAAAACCATGAAATTGTGAGGGGGGGGGAAATGAAGTTAGAAAAATAAGACACCATCCAGAGCTTCCAAAAATTGAATAAGGCAAGGCAATTGTATAATAAAAGCCTTGTCTGGAAGCAACCTTAGGTTACTGATGAAATCATCATCTTATGACTAACATAATTTTATTAGAAAAAAAGCTACAAGAAAAATATGGCCCATGCTCAAAAATGCACATTCCTATATCAACAAGTTACTTCAGTGGATAATGTGTTTTAATGGCTTAAAACACTGAGAAACCCCACTTATTTATAGGGAAACTGTTTAATTAGTTTCTTTTTCACTTATGAAGCGTATCTTTCACAAACACTGTTCTGTGAATTACTAATTGAATTAACATAGCATTGGTCAACTGCTTTATTCAATCTTGCTTTGGAAGATTGCTGCCTTCTGGTGTTTTCAGAAATCATGTATGGAGGGTACAGGTAGTCCTTGACTTACAACCGCAATTGAATTTTTGTTGCTAAGCAAGACATTAAGTGAGCTCCATTTTACGGTCTTTCTTGCCACCATTGTTAAGTGAATCACTGCAGTGGTTAAGTTAATAACACGGTTGTTAAGTGAATCTGGCTTCCGCATTGACTTTGCTTGTCAGAAGGTCGCAAAAGGAAATCACAGACCCCAGGACACCACAACTGTCACAAAGATATGCCAGTTGCCAAGTGTTCGTTTTGATCATGTGACCACGAGGATGTTCCAACGGTTGTAAGTGTGGAAAATGGTTGTAAATCACTTTTTTCAGTGATGTTGTAACTTTGGTCACTAAATGAACTGTTGCAACTCGAGGACTACTGTAATATGTGGCATGCTCTCTGCCTTTCAGCCATAGCTTTCCAAGAGACAGAAAGGCACTCATCGCCTTCCTTCAGATTAGCGAGGGCGAATCTATGATACGTGTGTCAAAAGTGACCTGCTGTGACATTTTGGGTGACACGCAACACTGTTCTCGCGTGACTTTCAGAGTCTGCGTGAGAATGAGGCATACTGTCACACGAGCCGCCAACGATCATGTGAGAACGGGACGTGCTTTTTGCATGCTTCTCAAAGGTTGCAGAGGCTGTGGAAGAGCGTTTTTCAAAATCATCTCAAGAACAAAGGCCTTGTGTGACCTGAAGCAGCCTCAGGTAAAAGTCTCAGGGACTTGTCAACAGAAAGACCGCCTAAAGGAAAGAGGTGCAGGGCAGGGCCTGGGGAATAGTGCAAACCAGCCTTTGTGAGTGGCAATGGTAGTACCAGGGCTGAAGTCAAGACCCAGGTTTCTATTTCGGGCCCAGCCTCAGCGCTGCCACCAAGTGCCATTGTTCAGGGTGGCCTAAATACCAGGGAGATATAGAGAATTGTTTCTCTTTTGTTCAGTGTGTGCGCCTGTGTGTGTGAGAGAGAGAAAGACAGACAGACAGATATGCCAGTACAGTCAAATCAGACATTTATCAGAAAATACTTGGGAATCAATTTCTTCTCTCTAGTCTTTTAAGTATAATTCAAGAAGAGACTTGACTGCCCTCTATCAGAAATGGTGTAGGGCATGGATGTCAAACTTGATCGTGTCACATGATGTATCACAATGTTTATTGCCTTTACAGAGCTGTTGTGGGCATGGCCTGTGTGTGACGCATCTGGTTTGACACCCCTGGTGTAGGATCTCCTGCTTGAGTAGGGTAGTGGTGGTGGTGGTGTAGGACTAGATGACCTACAAGGTCCTTTCCAATTCTGTTAATCTATCTTAATATGTAAACATATTCAAAGAATTTGGAGCAAAGAAGCAAATCAATGTATTTATCATTGGGTTTTTTGCACTTTGCTGGCACCAGAATTCAACAGGAGCTCAAGCAAAGTGTATTAAGCCTGTTCCTTAATAGTCTGGCTACAGTGATAGATGTAGATGTGGGGCAACCAACTTGTTTAGCACAGTGAAATTTCCCAATGGGCTTCAGACGAATCACAGTTTTGCAGCCTAATTTATCCAGATCTTGTTAAAGATACATGAGGATAGAATTGTAATTGACTCTTGCCACTCTTCCATATCGCCCAAATTCCTCCTTGCATAAAAGTTAGTGGTGTGTGCCTTGTTTTCCACACAGATTTACAAGCCCAGAAACAACTCGGGACCACAGCTTCAGATGCTTGCTGTTGTTAAATGCTTAGTAAACCCATCTGTTTAAAGACAAATGTTTCCTTAATGACTAGCACACAAGGAAGTTGATGTTACATGAAAAGTTTGTTTTAAAAAACGACCTTTTCCTGTTACATTACTACCCTAAGAAAGAAGGGGTGAGATACAGTTGAAATGTTAACCCTTACTAAAGGTGAAGGTTTGTTTTCTTCTAGTTATTGGCTCAATAACCTATCGGCTGCAGTGTAGAATATATGATACATTCACCCATACTATTTTAAAAATGTTTTATTTTCCCATTGGTTTTGCTTTTCAACTTGTTTAATTTCTATTCAGTCACACATAACTTTTTGTTGATGGTCTATATAATAGCAATACTATTAAGAGTTAATTTGAACAGTTATACAAATTGCTGTATTTCCCTGAAAGAAGACTTTATTATTTAATAAATAATAAATAATTCCATAACCCCAAACCTTTTTTTTAAATATCTCATCTGTAGCCTTTACTTACTGCTAACAACAAGAGTTGTTTTCAAATTTAAAGGTAAACTATTTGGAAAGCTGGCCTTTCAGAAAAACGTATTGTAATAGTTGACAAACAGTTTCATTCAAGATTAGAGGCAGTCATGTCTTCTTCCAGGATAGTCCATGATCTCTCTCTCCCCAACAAATTCAGGTCTTGACTTCAAATTTGGGTCAATGTTGAAGCTTCATTGGAATCTAATACATTGGTCTCTACTGGACACCCCAGAAGTCCAAGTATTATCAATGAAGTCATATATTCTCAACACCCCACTTCCCAATCAAATATAATGGTAAGCATAGTGTGAACAGAATGATAGCCCATCACCCTGTGGCCAAAACAGAAAAACAGGTAAAATTTTGGAAAAGAATTTCTTAATCTACCTTAGATGATACACAGAAGTTAAGTTGCAGTGAGACCTGGTTGAAGAGAATGTGTCTTGCCTTTCTCTCTTCCTATCTTAAAGACTTGAAGCAACAATAGAACCCATGAGTAACATGTCTAGAGAAAGAATTAATGTATTATCCCTTTGGGATAGATGTGGATACTCTAGTTCTTTGCAGCTATTGTCCAGATACTTAGCCCAGCTGCTGTGTTATACCATCTAGCTTCTTGACATCCACCCATATATCACTCAGCTTGCTGAGAGATGTTCTCATATACATATCTGTCTTGTACAGGCATCAGGGCAGAGACCCAGCAGTATGGACAGTATTGAAGGTAGAGTTAATTGCCCTTAAAAATCAACATGTGTGAATTTTCATATAAGAACAGTACAACTGGACTGGTTGTAATTGCAATTCTGAGTGTCTTGAGAATTAAATTCAGTTGTTTGAATAAGGGATGGATAACCACATCAGTTTTCCAATCCTCAGTTCCAGGTTCATTCATCAATTTCCATTGAAAGAAAGCACACATTTTTGTGGCTGCTTTTTCCAGTATGCATATTTCTTTCTAAATACAAATATTCTTTTCCTCCTAACACTTCAGTATTGTTTCTATATAATACTGCAATTTAATTCAGGTCTGAATCCTTGCTTGGCCTTTAAATGACCTTAGTAAAAAAAAAGTGACCAGGTGGCTAACTATTTTTTTTATTAATGCTATACTAATATAACTGACCCATAAAAGCAACATAGAGCATAGAGACGGGTAAAGTAAAAAAGATCAACTTCATTTTTTGCACCTAGTTATAGTTAACAGCACCGGAGCAAGACTATGCAAAGTGAAAGATAGTTGTTTGCTGACATGATTTCATGGCTAAGGGGGATGCTAAGCACGTTCTGAAGACAATGGCAACTTATTGATTCAGAAGTACTAAATGTTATGGATAAGACTTTTAGGAAAGGAAACTGCCAACCACCCCAAGTTGATTAAACAAATGGCTGGATACTGGGAACATACCCTTTACCTTCCCCGAGTTGACAGAAGCGAACTGACAATTCCTGGAAGGAAAAGGGTTAAGAGCCAGCAATTTACAAATGCAACCACGTGTGAAAATGCTTTCATCCTCTTCCTTATAAACCACAGATGTTGATTTTACTGTTCTAAGATGGTTCATAAAAGGGTGGGGAGAATGGCGAGATGTTTGTTACATTTTGGTGAAATTAATATTGGGAGAGTGATCGAAGGTGAAGATGAAGGTAAAGGTTCCTCTTGCACATATGTGCTAGTTCCCAACTCTAGGAAGCAGTGCTCATCTCTGATACAAAATCAAAGAGACAGCGCTGTCCAAAGATGTTTCCATGGTCATGTGGCCGGCGTGACTAAATGCCAAAGGGACACAGAACACTGTTACCTTCCCGCCAAAGGTGGTCCCTATTTTTCTACTTGCATTTTTACATGCTTTTGAACTGCTAGGTTGGCAGGAGCTGGGACAAGTAACGTGAGTTCACTCTGTTACCCGGCACTAGGGATTCGAACTGCCAAACTGCCAACCTTTCTGATCAACAAATTCAGCGTCTTAACCACTGAGCCACCACGTCCTTCTAATGTACTGATATTGGCTTTCAAATGTTCTTTTTATGTAAAAAGTATTTTTTCTATAGATTTTGAAAGTCTACATGTAGTTATGGTTTTTGATTAATTTCAGTGCAATATTCGATTAGTTTTCTAGATAGGATCATTGACAAAATCCTTTAATACTAAATATTTCTCCTTCAGACTTTTGGGGACTATGATTTTAAAGCAGAACAGATATCTGTAGAATGTGAACATGTATCAACTGGTTTATTTTTTAATAATTTGTATTTCAAAGAATACTTATTTTTGTTCGCTGTGTTCCTTTAGTATGGAAAATGTCTGAATAAATAATATGGTAATATCATTGGCCTAGTATAGTCTCAAATAAAGATTAAAAGGGAGGAAATACTGTGCTTGTTTCTACTGATAGATCTTTTTCACGTATTCAGAATTCTACTCGTTTAAAGATGTAAATTAAAACATATTTACAGAGGCATGCTCTGACTCTTTACCTATAGACATATCTAAGCAATAATTATCTCTATCTTTACAAGCACTTCCTCATCACTCTTACGTTAAAAGTCTCTGCATCTGCTTAACATCGGTAGGCTGGTTCTGCTTGTCAACAAGTTGCTCTTAATTTCTATTTACTACCGGTATCATTCTTAAAAGATACTAAGTGTTCCCAGACTTCTGGGACTACTTCGCAATCTGTTCCACCTTCCATGTAATATTATCAATTCTCAGGGATAAAGAAAGAAATCTATCCAGAGTCCAATAGAACTGGTAGCAGTCAGAACTTAATTTTTGCTTCAGTTGGGCCTCTGCTGTAATATGAGTCTAGAATGCCATTCTCTGGTGGGAGTTGCAGTAATTTATAGAAATTTCTCCAGAATCGGGAAGATGCAGTGTAAAACTGAATGTATTTTCAACATGACTGAAAAAGCTTCAAAGGGTGGGGGTTAAAGCTTCAGATGAAAAGTGTTAGTATTGATCTATGGAAAAATGGGAAATAGTCACATAAATTTAACTTTTAAATTTTTAGGTGATTGTTTGAAAAGGAGTAATCTGATAGAAAATCGGGTGGCAATTGGGGGAGGGAGGTTTTCCTGATTCTTTCTAGAATATCTGTATTAATCAATAGCTTGTTTTTTGGATTCAATTTTGTATGCTAAATTGAACCTTCAAAGTACTTCATAGACTTAGAGGCCACCCAACTCTAAAGTCCACAAAGCTCTGGGTGGCCTACAAACAATAAAAGGTAATAAAACAGTAAGAAAATAGTAAGAATCATACATTATGTACCCAGAAAACTCATCCAAATATTTCAACTCCTTTTTAATGCCAATTTTATAGTTGTTGCAATAAATAGAATGCATTTTTTGCTGCTGCATATCAATGTTATATATTGATTAAATACTAAATGCTATATTTTATTAAAACCAAGTTCATTCAGATCAGTCTCAAAGACCAGATTAGGGGCAGATTGTCATGGAGAAAATCTTTTCTATGTGATTGCTTGGAGTTGTAAATGACTTGATAGTACCTAATCATTCATTTGTTTATTCATACCAAGTTCAGCTAGCTATACTTAACAAAAATTGAATAAACACAAAATTCCCTTGACAGAGATCCATATAAAACAAGGGGGAGGGAAATCAGTTTGATGGTTAGCATGGACTCTAACTTGTTCAATTGATCAATATATGATTAGTTTCACTACATGTCTTTTTTTTAAAAAAAACAGGTATCTAGACAAGGTTGAAATTTAGAACAGAGGAAGAAGCTGCTTAACTCTTCTCTCTTTGACCTCTCAGAAACCATCCAACTAATGGATGAGTACACAGTGTGATGACAAACTGACAATTTAAGACAAAAAAAAAAAACAATGGGAAAAATTTGAGTAGCTATTTCCCCTGCACTGTTATCAACCCACATAGCAGACTTAACTTTTACGTGGACAAATTAGAGACCTGCCCATCACATCTAATCAGATCTCTGACTGTAAATCTGATTCTTTGTCATTTTTTAAATTCTTCTTTATCTAAATGTATGTTTGTTTATCTAAATGCAGTATGTTTCTCACATAATCTTTACTGAAAAGGAGAATCTTGATTAGAAAAATAAAAATCAATGACCATTTTTATGCTTCCCTCCTCACTCTGATTAGATTCAGATCATTGGGCTAATAGGTATCACATTTTCTATATTCCAGTTGCTAATTGAATCCATGCCATCTTCAATTTGCTTATTACTTAAGTGTTAAAAATTCCATTCCTAAATGCTAATGTACAAAATTTAAGCTCCTTCATTCTTGTTCTTTTTGGCTGGGACAAATTGCTTCATTGTTCATCCGTGCCATCAGCCTGTGTTGTAAACAGGTAAACAAGTGCAGAAAAGAGGCAGAGGAAGTTGTGTAACTAAATAAGCTGCCAAATGCATTCCTACCATGTGTGCCATGTAACGCTTGTCATCTCAAGTGACTCATTAAAAGGTCCCTCCTCGCCCCATTGGTGCTTTTGAAGTGCTGTGACAGGTTGAGAGCTTCTATAAATTGTCACAAACAGCCCACATGCTGAGCTAGCTAATTGGTATTCTATTCTGACTTATTAGGAGTCACATTTGTGTTAAATAATTTGTCCAGTGTGTGGCTGTTAATAAATAATGTGAATAGCCAATTCATGAGCTGCTGTTATAATCTAGAAAGACCATTTTGGATACTGCCATACATTCCAAGCAAAAATGTTTTCCTTTTGACATGAGCATTGTCAGAAATGTACGATAATTAAAAAAAAAAAACCTGCAAGGGAGAAAAATCAATGAGGAAACTGAAATTGAAATATATAGAATCTGTTTTTAGAGCAAACTCAGTGCTGCAGAGTATCAATTATTTTAAAGAAATTACTATTACTGTAGAGTATTTTTTTCATTAGGTGTTAAAAGCAAAATGGCTTACTATTATTGAAAATATTAAATTAAGTCAGAATCCTAGAGCTTTAAAGTAGTGAAAATAGATTTCATATTAAATGAACACACAGTTTTCAATTATTTGCTATAAGAAAGATCAATGTATGCATTCTGGAGTTTTTCAAATGTAATAATAAAGGTAATTTGATACTATTGTGAATCAAAACATTAAAGTTTCAAATATTTCTTCCACGTACAATTATTTCTTCTTTTTCCCACTTGAGGCAAGCCATAATTGGCTGCTTCAAGCAAAATGGTAAATCAGTTTCTTATGACTCTTGCAAAAAGGACTAAAACAAAGTTACTTTAGCTCTATTTTGCAGGATAAACACCGAATTGACAAAACTGGGAAAGACTGCCATCTGTGTGTCATTGTTTTGGGAATGAAATATGTGAGTTCGAAGAATAGAATAGAATTCTTTATTGGCCAAGTGTGATTGGACACACAAGGAATTTGTCTTTGGTGCATGTGCTCTC
>JANHFT010001835.1:7901-28064 GCA_032467955.1 Pseudoxenodon macrops | reverse complement strand
ACCATCACTGATATATTGCATACCACAATAGTATCAGTAACCTGTTCCATGAGTTTGTTTCTTTTTGCAGGTTATTTTTAGAGTAAAAAAATTATGTAAAAGTGGGAGATTTTATCTCAATATATGTTTGAAGAAAGAGAAAAAAATGAAAAAAGTTTCATTTTGGTTGTTCATTTAAGGATGTGGAAGATTTTGCCAGAGTTTTCCAGAAGAAAAATCCAAGTTAATAATTTAAAAATGTATTAGTTCATTTAAAGTTTTCAAAATCTAAACGTTTTAAAGTTAAAAAATTTAAAATATGAGAATCCCTCTTTTTTGGTTGGTGGCTGTGCTTAGCCTTGTTTCGTTCTAGGTAATTATGCCTATTTTTTTCTATCCTTTTTTTCTGTCTTTATGAACTCATTTTTCTATCTTGTTATTTTTTTAACTTGCTTTAACCTTTCTCCCAGGGGGACGTGGTAGTTCAGTGGCTAAGACGCTGAGCTTGTCGATTAGAAAGGTTGGCAGTTCGAATCCCTAGCGCCGTGTAACGGACTGAGCTCTTGTTACTTGCCCCAGCTTCTGCCAACCTAGCAGTTCGAAAGCATGTAAAAATCCAAGTAGAAAAATAGGGACCACCTTTGGTGGGAAGATAACAGTGTTCCGTGCGCCTTTGGCGTTTAGTCATGCCAGCCACATGACCACGTAATTGTCATCAGACATCGCTGGTTCTTTGGCTTTGAAATGGAGATGAGCACCACCCCCTAGAGTTGGGAACAGCTAGCACATATGTGCGAGGGGAAGCTTTAACCTTAACTTTTCCCCCCGACAGAGACCTGGAAACTTCGTCTGCGTGTAAATGTAGTGCTTGGAAATGGAGCGATTCTTGCAAAATCAGGACACCCAGAAGGTTTCAGTCTCCAGGCAAAAAGTGTTTGCACTCCAATGAGAGGTTTGAAGCAACGTGAATTTGCTGCCTCAAAGCCTCACTTTGGCATTCAAACTGTCAGATTTGACACAAACACTTTTCCGCACCAAGCCTGCAAACCTTTAGAAGAGACTCACTGAGGCTGCCTGTCACTCCAGAAGTAGCAGGCAGCCTTGGTGAGTCAGAGAAGCCGAGCAGGGCGCACTCATCCTGCTCTTCCTCTACTCTCGCCAGGAGCAGGCAAAGAAACAGACAGGCTGGAGAGGAGGCAGCTCACTAGATCTTTGAAAGGGAAGTCAGTCTCCATGGGTCCAGTGCCTGTGGAGACCCGGCTGGGGTGTGTGTGTGTGTGTGTGTGTGTGTGAGGGGGAATAGGCAAGGGAAGGGAGCCCATTTATGGTGCTTTAAGCATCAAATACCGCTGGGACATATACGTCCCCCACTGCAGGAGCTGCACCCTTCATTTAACGGATGCAGATTTTTATGAAATGCAGAGACATCCATTAAGAAGCCTAAGCAGAATTCCTCCAGGATTTGGTCAGCCCTCAGCTTAAGGACACCGATGTTGTTGACTATTCATTTTCGAGGACTTTGACTGTTTACTTTTAGCTTCTATTTTTGTTTTGACTTTTTTGTTTGTTGTATCCAACTAGACCCTGTCATTCAATTGATCAATCAGCTTTTTAGTGTAGTAATATTTAAGGCTATTAAAAAGAGGCTAAAATAGTATCAAATACAGGCCAAGATAGTGACAAACCAGCAGCTCCTGAGAAAAGCTCCCACCCGGTCACCCCTTTCCTTCCAGAGAAATGCCATCCAGAGGCAAGGAAAGATCCTGAGGCCACCAATCTAACAAGCAGAGAAAAGTATGAGGAGATCTGTCTCCTATCTCCCCACAGCAGAGGCAACCAAGCTTCAGGATCCCCTCCACACACACACACACACACACCAATCCTCTTCAGTGCCCCTCAGGACAGGACCTCCTGGACAAGCCTCCTGCATTCCCCACAACTGTGTCATTGATTTCAATATTAAAGACATATTCCCAAATGACATTTCTTATCATCCTAGCACTCATCTATCTAAGACCCAAAATATTTCCCTTTGGGTATTAAAATATGTTATATTGGAGTGAATAAATATATTTTCAAAATTAGAAAGGTATAATGAGAATATTTCACTGTAACCAGTGAATAGCCCTGACCTTACAATTTGAAAGAAGCATTTTCCAGCTGGGCTGGCAGTGCAACACATGATATCACAAGCAGAATGGGAGGGGAACGCTCTGTCTTAGTGAAACCCAAGAGGCTGATGGGTTAAATATAGGAATACTTAACTTGCTTAATTCACATCATTTAGGAGAGATCTATGATTTGTCAACAGTAACTTTAAATACAAGACTTAAATTTTTTATCACTGTATTATCTTTTGCCTGGCTACCTCAACCCAGTCATTCTATTCTTCACCCAGATTTTATTTTACTTCTTTTAAAAATCACTGCCAGTAAATGTTTGCAAAGTTAACATATTCCCTACAGGGTTACTTGAAAAGCATTCATTGGAGAGAGACCAAAACAGTAGTAAAGTTCATACCTGATAATGCAACATAAATGTCTCCATCTGAACTCCCATGAACTTGGCTTTTACTTCAAAGTCTCCCACTTCATCTGTTGGGCCAATTTCAAATATCACATTTTTAAACCTATTCAGTTGGATACACAAAGAGACATTATGTTATTCATATTAACAGAAATATTATCATACCTGTGGATAAAAACAAAATACAATTTACAAGTGTCAACAGACAAAGACATAAAGGAATGGATTGGCTTACCACAGATGTCAGCTAAATCACTTTTCAATCAAAATAATTTCCCCCATTTTTTTATTTTGATTAAAAAAACCACAGAAATTAAAAGTGGCTGCTGATGGAGGCTTGGCAGGCCAAACACAGAGATGATGGCTGTGGCAAAGACTGGAGAACCAGGTAGCAGATCAGTTCTTCAGAACCTCCCCAGGTAAGGAGAGCATGCAAAGAGTCAGCCATAGACCATTAATGCTAGAAGTATGGGAAATTGAAGTCCTAGTACAGGAGGGCAGAGATGATATTGCTATTACTGAAACATGGTGTGATGGAAAGCATCCTTGGAACATATTGCTAGAAGGATATATTATTTCGTCAAAGGCCACAAACCCAACAAAAGAGGAGGAGAAGTTGCACTGTATGTAAAGAATTACTACACCTTTACAGAAATACACAATACCAAGGACAAAAGCTTGAGATGGCATTTGTGCTTGTTAATGTCCTTTTGTGAAGCCAGAATGAGGCTGGTGCTCCTTGGTTTCTCAGTGGTTTGATAATGATCACAATCTCTTTCTGGACTGGCTGCAGGGACTGGGAAGACGGAGCACCAGGTTGCCATGGATTTGTTCCTTTCTCCATGGTTGGTTGCAGTCAGTAAAAATGGGGCAAGCAGGGGAAGAGGTCAAGTTCACAAGCCCTCAGTGGTAGAGTGGCACAGGCCATGATCCTTTCCCTGCTTCTGTTCAACATGCAGAAGACACCTCCAGAGATTGAAAAGGTGGCTCTCCAGCCAAAAGAGCAGCTCTGTAGTTGCTAGGTAGGCTGGTGGAGGCCATGATTGGTGGGGTTGGAGGGGGGGGGGCATTTGAAGCTACAATTGCTATTCTGCTGCCTCTTCTCCAAGGAGTTAACTTCACTGGCAGCTATTGACCGTTAAACCCATCAGGGGACTCTAAGCCAATGATTAATACATGCAAGGGCTCAAGTCTCCTCTCTTCCTTTTCCAATTCATTCCTTCTCATGGCATAACATTTTGTATGTTCAGATGTAGTGTGACCTTAACAGAGGCCTTGTGGCGCCGACCATTTCCTGTCCTTTGTGCAAGCATCCAGAGAAACTAGTGTGAAGAAACTGACAGTGACTTCAGTCATCATTGCTAATAGTCTTCAGTGGTTGAAGTTTTCCTTCCTGTGTCAGCTTAACACTTTGGTTGGGAAAATGTGACATTTCAAAGAAATCAGAACAAAATTATTATTTTTGGAATTGGACATACATATTACTGCACTTTTTCATCAAGTATTTCTAGATAATAAAAATAATGCTAACCTAGCAAATCTTACAGTTCACTTTACCAAAGAGAAACTACTTGAGAACCCTCAAATACTCAGAAAATAAGCTAATTGCCCTTCCAGCTCTCCAAGTATCTTCTTCATAGACACTGAACTTCTTTCTCTAAGACTCACCTGCAATTAATGAGTTTTTTGAGGTTTTTTAATGGGATGTCATAAAATATAGTCATTGGGCAAAATGATTTCAAACCCTACATCCTCAACATGTATAAATATGATGAAATTCCTTTGCGTCAATTAAAGACAATACACATTTAAAAATAACTAATAATAATATATTTACTAATAAAAGCTTCCCAGAGTAACTACAACATTGGGATGGGTGGCATATAAATTTGAATGAATGAATATAAATACTGATGAAGCAGGATGTACCACTGAGTAGAATGAGGCAACCCCTTCAGACAGTCATTTCCAAAGTGCAAAGGGTATGTCAAAATAATGTGGAACAGAGATTGGTGCTCCATTTAACCTGACTCTGCACTCTAAGCTAACTTGATATCCTTAAAAGTGGTAGAACTGCTGTTTCCCTAGTCTTAAAATAAACTTTAATTGCCAATTTAGTCTGCTTTCATACTGAGAGGGGACTGTATCTTTTGGTAGTAAAATGTCTTGATCTGGCCTCGGGTACTGTTGCAAAGGTGTGCAAAACAAAATAGTCATGAGTATTTCTGGGAAAGCATGAACCTTAAAAACTTTGGGCAAGCTAAATAGGTAACTGTAGCATATTAAACAATGATCAAAGAACTTAACAGCCAGCCTTGTACTGCCATTGACCTACCTAGCTTACAGTTCTTTACACTGATGAAAAAGAACGCTCCACACTTTCATGAAGAATTTTCTCAGCTCTAAAAATGTCAGCAACTAAATCTGAGACCCCTACCATAATTACGACTCCTATAGGCCCTAACTTGTAAAACCTGCATTATTGGAAGTTGTGACAGGAATGATAGCTCAGTTAACAAATTTAAAACATATTTTAATGCTTTTTTCCCCACGATTAGCACTGTGGAATAGGAACTTCTGAAAGAGACAATACAATTCCTAATAAACCAAATTTATAAGCTGCTGTCAGACACTGTTTTTGAAGAGATGATATGGAACAAGTACACCTTGCTCAAGTGACAAAGCCACCTGGTCTTCTTTCATTCAGGAATATTGTTTTCAGATTAGCACAGTTTCTGGTTAAAGCAGTTTGCTGTCTGAGTCTTGTAAATTGCAGCTGTTGCAGTGTAAAAGGCATACTCTTCACTACGAAACACAGAAGAGACTTCTAGCCTCATAGGGAAAATATCACAAAACAACAAGAATGTGTTTCTTTTTTCATTGCTGATGTAATAAAATAGTATTATTACTATACCTTGACCGCTATCCTTGACCATTCTATATACAGAAACCATGAATTGCTGCCCCATTTACATGCTGAGTCTCTGCCCTTAACCTTGGACTTTATTTATTATGACAATTGCTCACTCCCATCTAGTTAAAATCTAAAAATACAGTTATAAGATTTAAAAAGAATAGCAGTATAGATGAAAGAAATCAAAACCTGAAACTCCTTCAATAAATGTTGACAGAAATATACAAAAAACTATGGAAAGTAATCCATAGTAATCCACAAACCCCAACAGTTAGCTTTTAAAAAAATTATTCTGCCAAGAATGGTATTTAGACTCGAAAATAACATTGTTGTCATCAGCTTTTCCCTTTAATTGTGTTTTACCTTTCTGCTCACATACATGAATCACAAAGATGTTTTAGTGCTTTTTGTTATATTTCTAAATTTTGATAATATGTGTTTATTCAGTTTATCTCATAGTTAAAGATAGGAGGGATTAAATGTAACATGGTTAGAATGCCCAATCAAATATGATATTATGCCTAATTAAAAGGGAAATTGAGATCTGATACTTTTTTTTTTTAAGAAAAAACTGTCAGAAAGAAAATACATTGATGAACTGCTTATTAAAGGCATCATTACATTTCCTGGATCTTTAAATATAAAGTATAAACTATAAAGTATAAAATATAAATATAAACTACCAGTAGTTGAATCTAAAAATGTTTATTTTTATCAATAACATTTATTTTCATTAGTTAATTTATAGTAATGGACCAAAAATACTAATAAAACAGAAATAAGAAACTACCTGAACCAATTATAATTTGATAACAAAAAGGTCACTTATATTTTTTAGAGAAACATTGTAATACTAAGAAATGTTTGCTGGAAATGTTTAAGAATAATGCTATAGAGAGGTGGTTTATCAGAGCATTAAGAACTTTTAAGAGGCAAAGTGCTCCAGTCTAAAATTTAATAACTAAAATATTGCTTAAACAAATAAGCAGCAGTAAAATAGTCCAGAAAACGGTGAGTGACACTGTATTAAAACTAAATATAATAAATGTAGCATCAGTTTACCAAATATACTATAATAGTAATTAAGGATTTAAAAATATAAATTGATAAATAGTGCAGTAAAGTTAAACAATAATAAAAGAAAAATAATGACCGTAACCATAAAACCTTTTAAAGTGGCCCAGCAACTATCATAAATAGGAGTTAGTTGCATCTCAATTTTGATCACATGACCATGGGGATGCTGCAAGGGTTTCAGATGTGAAGATCGGTCATAAGTCACTTTTGCAGTGCTGCTGTAACTTTGAACAGTCACTGAATGAACTGTTGTAACTCAAGGACTACTTGTACTTAGAATTCACATAGTGTTTTTCCTAGATAATAGCAATAGCACTTACACTTGTCTACTGCTTCACAGTGCTTTAGAAATGCCCTTTCTAAGCATTTTACAGAGTCAGCATATTGCCCCCAACAATCTGGGTCGCCATTTTACCAACCTTGGAAGGCTGAGTCAATCTTGAGCCAGTGAGAATCAAGCTGCTGAACTGCTGGCAGATGGCAGACAGCAGAATTAGCCTTCAATTCTGCATTCTAACCACTGTGCTACCAATGATTAGTTGTTGTAGAGAACTTTTTATCTTTGGATCACATTAAAAAAATTTCAGAACTGCTTAAAAGAGGAATTTTTTATTAACAAAATAAAAGGACAGGAGAGAGAGTTTTTACATGTAAACAAACTGTAAAAGAAATTAATGGCAGAACTAGTGATAATGGACTTTTCCAGTGGTCCATTATATTGATAAATGAAACAAAGCTAATTCTGACACAATCCCTGCTGATTGCATCCATAAATGTCTGCTATATTGGTCTACCTCCCATGAACGTCCTTAGCATTTCTGTGGATAGTCCAGTAATCTTTTTGATCCTGTTGGTCCACCATTGTCTTACCTTTCTTATACTTGCCAGATGTAATCATTTTCTAATCTATCATCAGTTTGTTAATTTATGCTTCCTGTGATTGTCTCAAGGAAACAGGTCAATGTTTATTTCTTCCATGACTGACTGGCTGATTCTTCTTGCAATTCAGCCTTCCAAACCGTAATTCAAAGACAGCTGTCTTCTTTTTCTCACTTTTTTTCAGTGTCCAGCTTTTACAACTATAGAGTACTACTCTGCCTTAAATATTCTGAACTTTTTAAACAAATAATCTTATTCTTCATGGACTTTGTCATCATCTTCTCCCTAAAATTAGTCTCAGCTTTACTTCTCTAGCACATTGTTCATCTTTATTTTTATTTTTGAGCCCAAGAAAACAGAACATCTTCACTATTAGTTATAAATTCTGCACTTGTATTTTTATACTGCAGTTGTATTTTTAATATTCTATCGTACCTTAGATTTTTCACTTTCAATTTTTTTAGATTCATAGGAATTCTAATTTGTTTTTACCATCAGCAAATAAACTCACCTGCAGATCAGAAACTATTTAAAGTTTAATCCAATTTGATTCCAGCTGTTCTCTCTTTAAATCATATCAATCTTATATAATAATCAGTTCTTCATTATAAAGTTTCTCAAAAGAAAAAGTCAAGAGATCTGGCACACTCTTTAGGCTTAATGGATTTCATAGCATGATCAAAGCTTTGCTGTGATCCACCTCCTTTGATTTCCTTACTTTTTCCATTATTTGTCTTATATTACATACTTATCTTATCTGAAGTCCCACTGCCTTTCCTCAAACTGTACCAATTCATTTGTCATTTTTCTCACCATTATTGGCTCTACTCTTTGTAAGATTCTAAACCAAACTCTATAAGGCAGGGGTGTCAAACTAGCGGTGTCACAGCAGAATCACCTGACGTATCAGGACTTTTTTCCCTTTCGCTAAACTGGGCGGGGGCAGGGCCAGCAAGTGACGCATTTGCTCTGCGAGCTGTGAGTTTGATACCCTTGCCATAAAGGATTAATGCAGTAGTTTGGTAATTTGTACATTCCATTCCTTGGTAATGGCTATATACACTAATCTTCCATTCTCTAGGTCACAGAACCTTGTCCCTTATTTTTTACATAGAAGCATTAGCACTTTAGCTGCCTTTTCTTGTGCACTTTAAACAATTCGTACTTTTTAATTTCATAGTTATTCTACTATATCAGTTTTTAATATAGTTGGTTCCTGAATTGGTCTTCTCTCTATTAATGTTTTTCTCACTCTGTAATTCCATTCATAAGGGGCTTCAGTATAAGCTTTCTATTTTCCTTTGCCTCCTATTTCTTCCATGGTTACTCTTGAATAGTCTTCACTTAGCTATAAATTCATGTGATTTTTCTGGTCTTCTTTAAAAACATCTTTGGTTTTCCTTTTTTTTAAAAATTCCATCTATTTGTTGATATTCTAAATGAGGTATCTTTTCTATTCCTTCCCTGTTTATGTTGGCAATCTATGTTCAATCATGGTGTATTGTGGTAAGCATTTCGTTCTTTTCCTGTGTGAAATTTTGGAGGGGGTGGTGGTTTTTCCAATTCATTTTCACACTGTATATTATTTCCCATGGCTTCTCATATTCTTTGTCACATAAATGAATATATTGAATTTGTTCCTTATATACTCTTCCAGTATATCCTCTAGATCAAATATTGCTGTAAAACTGTTCTCTTAATTTTTTAAATAACCTATTTATTTGAAAATAGTAATTTGTGGTCTGTTCTACAATCTGTACTTGGAATTGTCCTGGTTCCCTGCATTGTACTTTTGTATCTTCTATTTTTCTTCATGCTACCAATTTTATTCTGTTGTTTCCCATATAATGGTTTTCTGATATAGATTCTGTGTTTATATTGTTTGAAGTGATACTGGCAATAAGCAAACTATTTTCTTCATGGAACATTATTATTCCACATTATTCAGTGTTTCTGTAACACTGGGCTTCTTCATTTCTTGAATTTTTGCATTTCAGTTGCTATGTGCTTTGTCGATGTTGACTTGACAGCAATTTGTGATAAAAAATACTTTCTAACATTTTATTTCTTACAGAGGCATTGTAATAACTGACATTCATTCATTCTTATAGGTATGGGGGTTGCTATTCATTTATAGCCAAGTACATGAAAAGACTAATTTTCATAAAATTATTTTCTTTAGCAAATTACAACTGCAGTTCCAACAAGCTATATTTTAAGATGAACTAAGCTGGATTGAAATAAACCTGATTTATGACTTTTTAACCACTGAACCAGTATTCATGATCTGCCATGTTGTCCAGAAATGAAAGAGCACAATAAATTAATGACCATCATCAAGCAATAAATTAAAAAAGCTTAAATAGAGCTGCTTGGAGTTGGAATTCGAGTTGAACTTGATAAGGAATATTTTTTTCTAAAAATTAGAATCCTTTTATTTCCTTTGTAATTGAGTACAATAATTTTTCTCATATAGTTAGCAACTACTGAACCACTATTTGGGGGAATATATATTAGGGTGACTCTAATTTCTTTCCCAGCTAATGTTACTTAAACTTTTTATTCTCCTGAAAGTGGCTTTAATTTTACTATTATGCACGATATGACTACCCTATTTTAACTGCCAATGTATTCAGTACTGTGCAAGTAAACTGAAATGACAAGCGATTATTTGCTTTTTTCATATTATGATATATTAATGACAATTAAAGTAATATAAATATGTGTTGGACATATTATGTACAGATTGTTTGTATTTATAACCTAATGCTTGAGGGCACTGCTGAACACTTTGGGTTTTCCATTTCTGGAGAATGTGGCAGATCATGAACACTAGTTCAGTCTTTAAAGAGGTATAAAAATACATGGACCAATATTGTATGGCACAGTTGAATTTACTCAAATAAAGAATAGATGGGGAAAGGGTACATTTTTAAAACAATCAGATAGACCAGAGAAAGAAAAGTCAGGCCAACAAGAAACCATGAATAGGAAGTAGAGCTGATTGGAAATTAGGCATTGAGGCAAAGGTGTTATCAGGTTATACTAAGTAACAATTCCACATAGGATACATAGGATCTAGTTGAGCCCGGTGTATAGGGTGACCAAGATTGTGGAGGCCAATCACTTAAATCAGAATGAAACTGGCAGACTTAAACATCTGACTCCATGTACGTTTCAGCTAATTTTTATGCACTTCTTAGCGTTTGTCACTGTCTATAGAGAATGAATTTGATGTTCATGTTAGATATGTCAGGCAGTGATTCAGCAAATGAAGCATCCAGTTCTCACCACTCAGCACTTTCCAGTAGAGACTCTTTGAGTTTTTGAGATAGCTGCTATGCGGCAGGTAATTGCTGGACTGCATACTGCAGACCCTGATGAAACTCAGTCCCACATCTTGCAGTAGACAGTGCAAGAATTAAGAGAATTGACTGCTTATATTGGACTCATATGGGACTACATGGAAAACTCCAGCATTTATGCTGTGTTCATTATAAAGGGACATTATGGTCCCAAAGGGGCCACTGCCCATTAAAGGAAAATATGTCACCATTAGCTACACAGCTGAAGCAGAGATGCCTAAGTGTTAAATACTCATTGCTGTGGGATGGAACTCTGTGAAGACAAGAGGAAGATTTCCCATTCCTGAACCTCTCACAGACTTAGGGCAAGGATTGCCATTGGTAGACCTTAGGTAAGTATTTTCTGTAGTTCTGTACCAGCTGCATAAGCAAGGCTGCAGACTGCAGAGTCTTCTATCTCATCTAAACAACCATTGACTCAGGAGCTCTGGAATAAGGATGCATAAGAAAGCGGAAAGACTATGGACAATTGAAACAGAAAATCCATTGAATAGTTGGTTCAGCAAATCAGAGATTTGGAAGGCTCTGTGCATTTTAAAAGTGAAAAACCAGGCACAGCAAGCAGGACAAGCCACATGGCCGCTGGAACAGAAAACTCAGAGAATTACTTACTATTGGATATGACAGAGGATATTCAGGGTGCTTTCAGCCAAAGGCACAAACAGCTCAAGTTGCAGAGGCATGCAAGTGATTGTTGCAAAAGAAAAGTTACTCAGTACTAATGGCTCCTCCAGCAACTCCTGGTATCACTTTACAATAGCAAATTGACATACCTGTCAAGATTGTGTGGCAAGTCCAGCCTCAGAGGCTGAAGTCATTTTGGGTGAAGGGTATTGTGACTTTCTCTTTCAGTTCAGTTTGGGAGCTCTAGGCAGTACTTCACACACATACACACCCCAAAAAGGGACAAAGCAATAAATATATTTAATGCTCCTTTAGCAGTGGAGTTGAGATAGAGGATCTTCTGGATGCTCACCTTGCAGCCTAGCGTATTTGGTACTCTACAGGGAGTTATCTTGCTGCAATTGAAGATACAAGATAATTTTGCATCTTGGATGAATTTGAGTCTAGATCTGGGCTTATTGCCTGAATGAATTTTCTTATTTTCCCTTCCAAGTTCTCTGCTGTTTTCCTTATCTATGTAATATAGATGAATTTTGTTTTACTTTACTTCCCTTTAAACATTTGCCAGAATGTCTTTTATCCTGTGTCGTGAATAATTATGTGCACATTATTTCTATTCCTTGCGACATGCCAATTTTATTAATTTGTCTGCTACATTTCTCTTTTTCTTTTTAATAAAAAAAATGAAAGTAGTTCAATTATTTTACTTCAGCTGCCCGCCAATGTTTGCTTTGACACGTTTTGAGACCACTTGAAATTTTACTATTGTCTCTTCAAGAATAATTAATATTGAGTGCTACTATTGTATCTGTTCAACTGGGCTTTCCCCAAAGAGATATTTTATAAAGGAATCAGATTTGAGATCTTCCCTCAAGCACATAACAGAATAATGTTTTGAACATCTAATGTTTCTTACATGATTTACATTAGACATAAATTTCAGTAAGTAGTTATTCACCGCTTGTAGAATGTAAAATGAACAACTTTTCAAAACCTTCTATCTCAAGGCAGTTTGAAACATGGGAGAAGACTTTGAAAGAAAACAAAGAGCCATACTTCTTTCTTTTTTTTTTCCTTTTCAGGAAAAACTCACAGAAGCTAAATTTAGCTCGTTGATCAAATTGACCTAGTCTTTAACCCTGGCCAACATTACCACAACACACTTCCAACAGACAATAGTTTGCATACCAACACCACACTGGAAACAGATGTGCATATTGAACAGGCTTTCTTCAGTGATTCTCTGAGAATCAATTTAAGTGAAGTACTGAAAGCTGTTTCTTCTTAATTGGGGCATAAATGGCATCTACTTACAATTACAAAAGCTAAAGATGTTTAAATTTCCTCAGCACTATCTCTTCAACTTAAATGTATGATGTCACAAATCTGTTTTGACCAACATTACAAGATACTGGCCACTGTAAAACCATAGATTGGCATAAACATTGATTTTTTAAAATTGTGAACAGCTGGCCTATTTGTGGGCAATGGTTGCATAGTTTACATCAAAGTGTTTGGAATGTTAATAATTACCTCTTCTATTTCATTACAGAGTCTCCTATAATTTATCTAACTATTTTGTGTGCGTGCTTACTGAAAGCATATAGTTCACTGCTGGAGTTTGTTTATGTGAAGTGCTTTCCTCCACCTTCAAACCCTAATACCATATTTGCTTTTTCTTCCTTTATGGGACACAGAATATAGTATACGAAGAGTTTGGCTAAGTTTTTTTTAACATACAGTCCTGATTAAAAAATGATTCCCATATTTTTTCTAATATTTATCTTTCCTTCATGTTTGATAGGCAAGCAAATGTCAGATTTAATTATAAAAGTACATCTATCACATTCTCTGCCTCTGATATTGGAAATAAATGATAAACAGGTAAGGTGTTGTTTTTTGTAGGGACATATGAATGAATTTAAAGGAGGGACAGCCAGCCATTTATCTGAAATGGTATAGGGCTTCCTGCTTGAGCAGGGTGTTGGACTAGGAAACGGGTGTCAAACTCGCTGCATGATGTTGCTGTCACATGACATTTCGTGACTTTTTGGGTGACTCATCCGGCCCACGGGCCACCAGTTTGACACACCTGGCCTAGAAGATCACAAAGATCCCTTCCAACTCTTTTATTCTGTTATAACATTGTCATTTCTTCATTTTTTGGATTTTGGGAAAGGATTTAATTATAGAACAGAATTGTTAAAATAATACTTTTGTTAACAGAACATAATTTTTGATTTATTATTTACACAGTGCAGAACCTAAAAACAAGAATCCTAAAATGTTTTATGACTCTTGTATGATGCAAGTTTCCAAACCAGTTAAAAAAGAAATTTCACATGTTTTGCTGAGGATTTTAAAAATCAGTCGCAACATTTGCATTTCAGACCACAAAAAATTATGGAAAACACTGCAATAAAATTAGTTGAGTTTTTTTTTTTTTCAAATTAGACAAATATAGTTTTATCCAAAATTGCTGAGTGTAAAGCCCTATGTTTTTCGAATCTATTATGCTTTAAGGAATTTGGTTTGCCTCTAATTAAGTTTGGTTTGGTGTATGATGGATCCCAGAAGCAGTATAGTCATCCTTCCATTTTCTGTGGGTTTTTTTCCTTTTAAAAAATAAATGTGGAAAATTATAATAGGAACCAGATAAATATTTTATGATGAATAAAATGGTTCCCAGATTACTAATAGAAAACCTCAGATAGGTCCCAAATATGACAAGGCTGTAAAATATTGCTTTAGATATGTATTTTCGCTGAAACTATTATGAATGACCATCTCTGCTTATTGGATCATCACTCCCAACCAGCTTGGATCAATCCTATAAAAGCATCGTAAGAGACAGCATATCTCCCATGCGATAGCATTTGGAGACCTTCATAGCAACGCCCATGTTATGGAACAGTAGTCCAATGAGGTTTATGACTCCCCAACTTTTAGCTTTCTTCAGAATCATTATAACTATTTTATTCTGGAGAACACTTTGGAGTTATTGGTAGACTTTACTTGTTGATTTTTGAAATTGTAGTTTGATTTTGTGTTTTTTGTTATTTCAGGGGGTTCTCTTCTTTGATATAAATTGCCTAGACTTTTGAGTAGGCCAAATAAACAAATATAATATTAAATATTTAATTTTATAACTTCCTGATTGGAATTTGTGGCTTTGACTTCTATAATATATCTTAAATATCTATTTTAATCCATATGATCAGCTCCTTGAAGCAATGATCATTGATAGACCTGCATCCAGTCAGGGGACGTGATCTGAACTCAGACTTTCCCTGCCCAAATAATCATCAGTGGGTCGAAGCTACATTATTTTTAGCGCTTGGTTTGAACTACATAGACTATTTCATTTCAGTTAATTTAAATATTTTAAATTATGTTTACTTCAACAATAAGCCTCTCCTGGGATGGGTTGGATAATGTCAATTGTATTTGGGCTTAGATGTATATCTTAACTATCCTGAAATGTGCCTAAGTAAGAAATGGAAATTTGCCATTCTGTTTTTAATACATTTAATAAGCTCATAAATATGCCTAATTTTTCCATCTGTCTGTGTATTTGTTTGGCATTCCTTGAGCGTTGGTCTGATTTTGCCATATTTTTTTGCCACTGCTTCTATTCCTCTGTGGGATGTCTGCTCTTTAGCTTTCTCCAATATGTACAAAGTCTTAGGTAGTGAGTATTTCTTTTAAAAAATGTTTGCCATTTGTATTGTCCATTGCTCATTCTAGAGGACTATAGCGAAAGCCAGCTGGCAATTATACTACATATAGTTTTCTCTTTGTGCCCAAGTGCTAGTGAAAACATAACTAATTCCCTGAGCTAAGAAATTAATATATCTTTTTTTTAATTGTATAGCTATGGCTTTTTACTTCGCCTTTATTACAGAAATTGCCAAAATTAACATGAATGACAGGAAATGGGGTTCCCCTCCAAAAAAACTAAAATTGTTGGCTGTCACTCTCTTTAAGTTAGCTAAAGTTGGATACAGTTTCCTATTTGCAGATTAGACCATGAATCTAAGGAAATTCAGACAGAGAATCAACTTTCTTGGCAAAAGAATGTAAATATTCCTGAAAGGTTTACTTTATTATTGCAAGTGTGCTACAAAGGTTTTGTTTCTTTTTATTATAGGGGCTTAGGTCAAACATGTTTAGAAATCTAAATAATAAATTTAAAATAAGTTTGCCATCTTGAGTTATTTGTAAAAAGAATAAAGATAGGATACAAATAAACAAATAAATGCAAATGGCTGAATGAAATGCTAAAGTATTATTGGTGCTTAAAACTGTACATCCACAAACCAACCACCTTAACAAATACTATGGGATTATTCAAAATAACATTTTTGAAAGAACCTTTAAAAATACAAAAAGACTTTCGACTTTCAAATCGTGCTCATTTCTTACTAATGTTGGATACATCCATGAAGCTTTGTGAGAACAGTCCCGTTCTCCCCCTCCCCTGATATGCCAATTCCTTATCTTAGCCTACAGGTCTGAATTTCCTAACTGTCTGCTAGTAGTAGTAATCCTTTCTTAACATTATACTAACCCTTTCAGCTTTATTCAGTCCTTTTTCAATCATCAAATCCAGAAATCATTTTACTTTTTTCTATTTTCAGCAAAAAAGATTTATATAATCTTTGCTAATTCTTCCATCTTTACAATCCATTTCTCTATTGTAGGTACCATATTTCAATATTACTCCATCTCTGTGCATTATTCTCTTTGATTTCTAATTCTGTGATGTTATTCATGTAATTTCTACTTTGTAATCAAGTTGAAAACAATGTACTGTAATGGTTATAGTGTTACATTAAGAGGAGAGGAGGGCTAGGTTCAGGTACTTTCAGTCAACATTATTCAGTAGTAAAAAAAATGAAGCTAGTAAATAGAACTCCATTTTCTCCATTACAAAATTCTTATTAAGACTTCAAAATAATCATTACATACATACCTAAAAGAGGATGGAAATGTTGGTGCGTCTTATACACCGAATACAGCCATTTTGGCCTCCTGAAGCCCCACCCCTGCATCCCATTTTTGTGAAAAATGGGCCCGTTTTTCCCAAAAATGGGGTGCGCAGAGGGTTTGGGAGGATTGCAGAGTGTTTCTGTGGACTGGGGGAACGCAAAAACTCCCCCATGTTTTTCGCAAAAACGGTGTTCTTTTTGCCTTCCCCCAGCTCATAGAAGCAGTCTGCAGGCTTCCCAAACACTCTGCATGCTACATTTTTTTCAAAAATGGGTGAAAAATGGGCCTGTTTCTGCAAAAAATGGGCCCGTTTCTGCAAAAAATGGGGTACGTAGAGGGTTTGGGAGGCTTGCAGAGTGTTTCTATGGGCTGGTGGAAAGGCAAAAACTCTCCAGTTTTGTGAAAAACGGGCCATTTTAGCAAAAACAGTGTGATTTTTGCCTTCCTCCAGCCCACAGAAGCAGTCTGCAGGTTTCCCAAACCCTCTGCACACCCCATTTTTGCAAAAAAACAGGCCCGTTTTTGCAAAAAAACAGGGTGTACAGAGTCTTGCTGCATCTTATACACTGCTGCGTCTTATAGTCCAAGAATATGGTATATCTTGGGCTGTTATGAGAAGAATGTAAATTTTACAATCCTTGAATAAAGGGGCTGATTACAATGTTATTAACAAGGGAGTACAAGTAATCCTCAACTTATGACCATTAATTATGGTTTGAAATTACAATGGCCTCAGAAAAAGTGACTTACGACCCGATGTTATGACTGTAGCACTATCCCCATTGCTAAAATGACTAAAATTTGAGCACTTGGCAATCAGACTCCATTTACTTTGTTTGCCACACGTTACAGTCACATGGTCACAATTTGCACTTTCCCAGCCAGCTTCTGACCAGCACACTCAATTGGGGAAGATGGATTTGCAAATCATTTAACAACCATATGAAGAAGAAATGTATGAAGAATGGTTACAGGAAGTGGGCATGACTAATCTAGTGAAGAGAAGGACCCAGGGGACACATGATAGCAGTGTTCCAATACTTGAGGGGCAGTCATAGAGAGATGGGGAAATCAACCTTTTTTCCAAAGCACCTGAAGGCCAGACAAGGAATAATGGATGGAAACCATATGATTCTATTAGTGACCAGGGTAAAAACTAGTCTGATCACAAGATGATTTGCTTAACGGTCTCATTGCTTACCAACTGAATTTCTGGCTTCAGTTGTGGTCATAAATCAAGGACCAAAGAACCATCAGTGTCCCCACTAGTGGTATTTCAAAACAGTTTGCCAAAGGGTTCATGTAATGTGCCACTAGAAAAGTTCTATACAAACTGTAATGCTTCCTCTTTGGATGAGATTGTGAAGCAGAAGCACACATTTGGATACCATTTTGTTGTTACAATAAAGCAAACTTTGGGGAGTGGAAGACATCTTTCACGTGCAGGAAGCTACCTTTGCTTCTTACAGCAGTGTTATAGATTAGAATAATTTTAAGAGACTTAGTATTTTACTCAAATGTGGTTTTCTCATTCATAGAGAACTAATATTATATGATTCTTATCCATTTGTATCTTTATGATTTTGGGATTGTTTCAAAACGCCCACACATTGCACTAACTCTGATTTATATGTTTGGCTTTACTATGGCCCTCACCCTGCCTACAGATTTATCCTATGTCATCTCCATATTGCAATTTATAACCCCTATAAAATGTCATCTGCAATTCTTCTTTTTTTAATGTTTTTTTTTTGAGTAATGACGAAAAAGAATTGTACAGGGAATCAAAAATCTAATGAGTTATACATTATTTGACTATTTATAACCAGAACGCAGTCTCTGACAAATTTTGGCAATTTTACAGCTAAAATCCTAGGCTATTGTGCTTTTAAAAGTAATTTATTAAGCAAATAAAACTCCTTGCTGGTAATGGATCTTTTTAAAGCTGTGACACTGCAAGAGCTTAGGGTCTTCTACAGCTGTGGAGGCTTTATAATCCCTGCATACATCTTGCATCTCTCGTCACTAATATTTTACACTTACATCATAGGTTCACTTATTTGGTTACTTTTATGCCCATGATTAGATTGTAACCAGACATTTAGAATGAAAGTGGTCGGAAGAGCTGAGCAAGATGTGATTTTTGTTTACTTGGTGAAGATTTAAATCTCTGTATTATGAGATTGAAAGTCAAGTGGTGCAATATAACTTGGAGAAGAAAAATTGAAAGCCAAGTGAAGGGGGGGAGATTTTATTTCAGTAAACTGATTAAATAATCTAGGTTGCGGTAGAGCACATTGCCATGCAAACAAAGTTTCTCCAAATATGAAACTGATTTACTTAAGCGGTTCCTAGCAGAATGGCATATTTATATCTGATCTTTGTGTCAGGCTTGTTGCTACAATAATAACTTGGAAGTGTGTGGTCATCCTGTTCTTGACTGAATAAAGTGTGCTTTGTGATTTTGTGAATATTCAGTCCTCATTGTTAATAGCAGGAGAAAAAGAAAAATATGAAATCAGATCTTTAAGCAGAGAAACAGGAATTGATCCTATGAATCTACTAATAGTTTTACAGGAGGTATATATTATAATGATGTCCCAGTTTCAATGTTTAGAATCTGAAATGTCTCCACACAATCTTTCCCTAATTATAGAAATAGCAAGTTCTAGGTTCACTATCCTAAATTCAGTTCTAGAGCAATATAGGAATCTCAATTATGGATCATAAGCTTCCTAACAGACAGGAAGCAGCAGGTAAAACTAGGCAAAATCACATCAGATACCTGCACAATTAGCACAGGAGCCCCCCAGGGCTGTGTGCTCTCTCCACTTCTCTCTATACACCAATGACTGCATCTCAAAAGATCCCTCTGTTAAAATACTGAAGTTTGCAGATGATACAACAGTGATTGGTCTCATTCAAGACAATGAATCTGCATACAGACGGGAAGTTGAACAACTGTTGATACTGTGTTGTACTAGACAATATAGTATCAACAGTAGAGACCTTCAGGTTTCTAGGTTCTATCATATCTCAAGATTTAAAATGGACACCTAGCATTGAAAGCGTCATAAAAAAAGCACAACAAAGAATATTCTTTCTGCGCCAACTCAGAAAACTCAAACCGCCCAAAGAGCTGCTGATTCAGTTCTACAGAGAAATTATTGAGTCTGTAATCTGACCCTAACCAATCTGCCTTCCATTGAGGATTTGTACACTGCACAAGTCAAAAAGAGGGCTGTGAAAATATCTACAGACTCCTCACATCCTGGACATAAATTGTTTCAACCTCTGCCCTCAAAACCACGATATAGGGCACTGCACACCAGAACAACTAGACACAAGAACAGTTTTTCCTGAATGCCATCACTCTGCTTAACAACTAATTCCCACATCACTGTCAAATAATTTACTAAGACTGTATTACTTATTATTATTCTCTTCCTTCCTAGTATCTATCTCTTCCCACTTATGACTATAACCATGTTGCTTGTATCTTTCAATTTATACTGTTTTCATTTGTTTCCTAGTATAGTTTGATAGCTTATTAATAACCTTGACTATCACTAATTGTATCTTTTTATTCTTGATGAATGTATTTTATTCTCCTTATGTACACCGAGCATATGCACCAAAGACAAATTCCTTGTGTGTCCAATCACGCTTGGCCAATAAAGAATTCTATCTACTCTATCTAAATCAGTGGTTCTTAACCTGGGTTCGATCAAACCCCAGGGGTTCGGTGAGTCAGTCTCGAGGGTTCGGCGGAGGTCAAGACACACACCCGACTCATATGATTCAACA